>CAOLHI010003239.1:0-189215 GCA_948474755.1 Ctenosaura bakeri | reverse complement strand
CATGCTGTTTTCCCTGTGCTGCACTATTGAGGGTGTGGTCTGGGCACCAATACAAGCTTCTGCCATACCAGTATGCTAGCCAGAAGCTTCCTGATTCTTTAGAAATGCCAGGAGGTACAAAGTCTTGGCTCATGGATTTCTGCTAGCATTGGCACGTCTTCAGATTCCCATCTGCCCTGCTGTGCAAATTCCAGAGAACAATGCTCAATGGCATGCAGGCGTGTGGAGTTCCCCTGGCGCAGCTACCTATAACCTTGTGAGCTCTGTGCTTAGGAAATGGTTGCTGCATCGTTCCTTGGGAGACGAATTGGTGATTTCTTTTTTCATTAAAGAAGTCAATATTCTTCTGAATATATTGCTGTTGCTTAAATGAGATGGATAGTACTGTGGGGGGAAAACATATTTCTTGTATCCATTTCAGTTACTTTGGGCTGCATATTTGTGATGTCACCTTCTTTAAGGGAGGAAAGATCAGTGAAACAGTCCAACTCACAGACTTTGAGGTAGGGAAACCTAATAGCTATCAAGTCTGGCCCAGAGGCATACTTACCTAGGTGTGTTCAGAGCCAGTAAAAATAAAGTGAAGTGGTGCAAAAGTCAGGCACTTGAGCTACCTGAGTGAATTGCAGCCAACTAGAAATTCAAACAATTCTGGCAAGATAGAAATAGGAGAGAGCTGGTGTGCTGAATTCTGGAGCTCTGGGTTTGAATCCCACTCAGCCATGGAAACCTGCTGGGTGACCCTGGGCAAGTCACACTCTCTCGGCTTCAGAGGAGGGCAAAGGCAAACCCCCTCTGAATAAATCTTGCCAAGAAAACCCCACCTTAGAGTCACCATAAGTTGGAAATGGTTTGAAAGCACACAGCAACATCAGACAAATACCCTCATATTAGAAAACAGCAGTTAAGAACCTACTGTGTACGGTTTCAATTTTTTTTCCCTGAAGGCCTTTCATACGATATTTCTTGGGTCTTCTCATCCCCTCTCCTATTGGAGCAACTCTGGCATGCTTGTGCCAGTGATTCCCATTCCGTGATGTGTCAGGAGCCACTAGTAACAGAGGATTTTTCATGGATAATCACTGTCTGTAAATCACCCAGCTGAAAATTTTCAAATGGAAACTACTGTGAATGTGCTCACTTTTATAAAGACTTGGTATTCACTATCTGTGGATAAAGCACCACATAGCTTCTCTTCTATGTATCAAAAGCCCCAGTGTGCTTGTGAGAGTTAAACCATATTTGGCAAGCCAGGTTCCAACATCACATGAGCAAACAATGGGCTTATTTTGCCTTTTCCATTTCCACCAGAAGCAACTTTGAGCAGGATGCGCTAAAGTGCTTCCTTGTGCTCAGTAATCCAGAATTAGGCAATACTGTAAAGAATTCTGGCTCAGTGCTTTTGTTGGAGGCACCAGAATTTTCTTCCTCACTGATATCTAAGATGATGATCCATTCTGACCTCAGTTTGGATTTCCAGTGTTGGATTCATATGCCTTTGGATTCATACAAGCACAATATTACCCAGAGAACAGATTTTTGGAATACAAATTACTTTTCAAAAACTACTGTATCACTTGTATGTAGTAGTGAGATGGCAGTCGTGTAAGTGTCACACAACTAATTGCAGTGTTAATAGCAGTACAGATGGCTCTAATACTCCACACTGGTTTGTTGTTCCATCTGTACTGCAGATGAAATCAATCTTTGTTTTTCCCAGCAATCATCTGACAGTGTATGTGGAATATCTCCAGTTTTAATCCCATTTCTTGGACACTTCTTATAAATTTAATGAAAGTGCATCTTCTTTTCATTCATTTCTGAAACCACTTCTCCACTATATGCAACATGAATCTTCACTTGGTGAGAGTTTGGTGACCCACATAACTTCTCTCCCATTATGCCTATTAATGTGAGTGTCTTGTGGTATCCTTTGCTGCCAATGCTATATGAATTTTAATACTTGCTGGATAAACAAAAAACTCACAGTACACAGTAAGACGTCACAAAGGCCCCCTAAAATGTCCTTAGCAGAGTTGCTGGCTGGTGCATATCCTTCTTTTGGCTACAATATTTGTACAAAATCTGTAAGTAGAAATACATCCGATACAGATGGTTCTTCCACACACACACAAAAATGCTCAGTTCTGGACACCATACTTTCACCACTCTGTTGGTGCCAGAGGCAAATGGAAGGCATACCAGCTTTGGTTGGAGGACACAACCAAAAAATCAGCCCATGCCCCTTTGACTTAGGGTTAATATCTTTCAGGGTCCAGACATGTGTCTTCCATACAGAAATATATGTTGGCATCTCGGATCCTCCTGCCATGTGGACCTCAGACGCACAGAACATCAACACAGAGTCTCTTGGGATAGACCCAAATTCCTCTATTTCCTCTGGCAATTCTGAAGGATAAAAAGTTGGAAGCTGATGTCAGACAAGATGAAGGTTCTGACTGCTGGGAAGTTTATGACTGGCTGAATTCTCAAGAACAACAATTAAAGTCAGATGCTAAAACAACTCAGGAGTACAAGATGGACTACTGCAGTTTAAGCCACCCAACAACTGACATCCTTACGAACTCTATAGGCAAAGTTCTGCCACAAGGATCAGAGGAAACTATGATAAAGGCAGTCTTTGAGGCAGAAAGTTCAATGCACAGAGTTGAGATAAATTCTCAAACTTTTCCTGATTCCATACAACAGCAAAAGTGCAGCAAAGACAGGCTAAATTGTGATCCAAATGCCTGTTCAGATAACAGAGGCATTTTGGATTCCACCTTTAACTGCAAATTGACTGGAAGAATCACACCATTCACCCACAGTCCCCAGTAGAATGACAGTTATCCCCAAAATGAACAAGATGGTATTATCCGGATCTTGACATGGAACATAGCCAGTTGAAAAAACAGAATGTCTGATGGAGACCTGTTGGAGTTTCATTCCAAGTTTGACATTATAGTACTCCAAGAGACTTGGCTAACTACTGATGAAGAAGCTTATTTACCAGGCTGTAGAGCCTGGTCTATTCCAGCACGTAAACTTAAGCCAAAAGGGTGGGCCTCGGGGATTATGTGTATTTGTTAGGGCGGAGCTGGGCTGGCAAGGAAAGCAGTCAGCCTTTAGAGAGGATATCCCTTATCTCCTAGCCATCCAATTCAAATACAAATCATCTGAAGTTGTGCTATTAAACACATACTTATCTTCATATTCCTCCTCCTGTTTCTCACCTGACGTCTGGGTGCAATTAAAAAAGATTATTCTAGAGATAAGGATAAAACATCCTAAAGCAACTGTGATGCTATTGGTAGATTTTAATGCTAGGGCGGGAGCTTCCTTGCATGATTATGTACTCCAGGGTATTATACCCGAGGAGTACCTATTAAATGATATATTTTGGCATTCCAGTGATACCAAAAGGAATAAGGCTGGCCCCAAACTCATCTCCCTGTTATACACATGCAATCTTTATATTTTAGGAGGCAAAGATAGCTGCTTTATATATCCTTTTATCTTCCATGCCGGGAATGCAAGCAGTGTTCTGGATTATATATGTGTTTCCACAAATAACGCAAATTTATTCTCAGAGATTCAAGTTTACGTAAGGGAGGACAGCGACCATCAACCAGTTGCAGTCAATTTTTATGGCAGCTCTGACCTGAGACCACTTATAGCACAAGACGAGAGGCTACTCACTAACCTTGAAGTTAGGCAGAATATGAGGCTTAAGTGGGCCAAGGTGGATATCGAGGCAATTTCTAGTCTTCTGAACTCAGAGAGAGCCCAGTCCTGTGTGAAAATGATCATCACCCAAGACCCAAAGGAACTTTTTGGGGGGTATGCCAATTTGTGTTCCATGTTAAAGGAATATCTAATAAACAAACTGCCAGTCAGAAATTTCCAACCCATATAATCTAACTGGTTTGACCTGGATTGTTCTCGCTCAAAAAAGACACTAAAAGCAGCCATGCATCTGATTCAAAAGAAACCTACACCAAACAATCACACAAAGATGCTAAAGCTAAGATGCAATTATAGAAAGCTAATAGCCTCTAAGAAGGCTCAGTATACAGCCACAGTCTGGTCTGAGCTAGAAAAATCAGCAAAAGGATCAAACTCAGCTACTTTTTTGGAATATTATATCTGGCATGCTGAAGGAGCGTAAGCTACCATTTGACATTCCCATTCCAGCTTCAGTTTGGGAGGACTTTTATACTACTTTGTTTGCTAACCCCAACCAGGATTCCAAAGGAAAGAGAACCATTGTGCAAATACCCACTGTTAGTTCTTCCCCTTGGCCACCAGTGTCAGTGACAGAAATTAAACATATCATCCAGTCATTAAAACCTAACAAAGCACCTGGTGAAGATTTCCTGCCTCCGGAACTTTTCAGGGCACATATTGACTGGTGGGCACCATTGTTGGCAGAAATGTTTACATACATAGACAATACTGGCCATATTCCAACAGGACGGGAACTTCCATCATAGTTCCCATATATAAAAAAGAGATAAGGAAGATCCCAGAAACCATAGACCCATAAGCCTTGTTGACAAAACAGCTAAGATGTATGCAAAACATCTCGTAAGTAAAATTGAGGACTGGGTAATTGAGAAGAACATACTAGTGGAAGAACAGGCCGGGTTTAGATCTGGATACTCTGCAATAGATAATTGTTTTATTCTACATCATCTTATTACCAAATATACAATCGATGGTAGTCATCTATTTACAGCCTTTATAGACCTGAGTGCAGCACCATAAATAGAGACATTTTATGGAGGAAGCTGGCTAAGTTAAACATGGAACCAAGACTCCTATATCTGTTAGAGGCCCTTTATACAAATACATCTTTGAAGGTCCGTACTGGATGCAGTGGCTCCCTAACTTGGAATATACTCACCACTAAAGGTGTTAGACAAGGGTGTATTCTGGCCCCGATGTTGTTCAATCTCTGTGTTAATGATATCCCTGAATTTCTTTATTCTACAGATGTACACATACCAAAGATTCTAAAATTGCATATTAATATCCTTCTATATGCAGATGATATGTTTCTAATGGCTCATTCCCAGGTAGGCCTGAGAAGCTTGTTGAGGAAATTCAGTGCATATTGTGCCGCCAACTGTTTGAACACCAGTAAGTCCAAATCCAAAGTGGTGGTATTTGGGAAAAGACGGGTCAAATATAACTGGTACTTGGATGGAGAACCTATAAATCAAACCGATTGCTTTTCATACTTAGGGGTTGTTTTTACAGATACAGGGCCTTGGACTAATCATTTCAGACAAAGTTCCACAAAGGCTACAGTAGGTTCCAAAATGTTAATTAAATTGCTCAGTTATAATCACCCAACTTCATTGCTCCCCATTCTGAAGGTATATAAGGCCAAAATTACACCAGTTCTAACATATGGTGCTGAATTGTGGGGGCTATCAAAGGCCTTCCCACTTAAACAAAATCAAGCACGTTTCTTAAGGACTGTTCTGGGGACCGACAGGAATACTCCTGTAGCAGCAGTAAGAGCTGAAACAGGTATCCATTCAATTTAGAGGCTAACTATAATCAAAGCCTTTAATTACTGGTGGAAGATCCTTTCATTGGATTCCGACAGATTTCCAAAAATGTGCCTGGAAGAACAAATGGGTAGTTTTCAACACACTTCATGGGTTAGCCAGCTTTATCAAATTATCGCACATCTTGGTTTTTCAATACAATATCTATTTTCAGTTAGACATCAGGCCATAGGAATATTTAAACAAAGAGTTAATGGATGTAAATGCCCAAACTGATATTGAGACACTCGTGAATATTAGGTCCATGAAACGGTTGGCCCAAAATAAAAAGTCCTTTCAAATAGAAAAATATCTGACAATGGGCCTGACCCAATATCATAGAACAGCTTTAACCAAAGCAAGATTCGAGCAGGTAGATTTCATGGTCAGATATGGACGATTCCATCAAGTGCCATATATCAAGAGAACATGTGTCTGTGGGGCATCTGAAATAGAAGATACTGAGCATGTCCTATTCAGCTGCAAACTATATGACACAGTAAGGGCCCATAACCTACAGACAATACTTGATAGAATTACACACTGGGACCGTAATAAACAGCCCACTTCCTTCAAGGTACAAATACATATGTTGCAATTAGAACTGCTAAATTCATAGGTAGGGCTATTCAACTGAGAAGATGTTTTACTGAGCATATTGGGGTTGCATGTAAAGGTGATGAATTTATCTAAACTTATGCTGGTTTTGTATTTTATTACCTTTTAGTCTATTATAAGACAATAACTTATTACTATTAATTTAATTAATACAATATATGCCATTCTATTTTGTCTAATTTATCTTATTCCATGACATTTTATGCATTGTATCCTATGTATTGTGCTTTTTACATTTTATCGTGTTTGCTGTTTGATATGGTCAATTGACTAATCAATAAACTTTTAACTAACTAACCATACAGAAATACTTAAACTCATGCGAAACTTCTGAGAAAATAGGCTTTTTACCTGTTCTGTTCTGGCCTAGAGGTGGCTTGCTAGCACCTGACTTTCCTCTGTCCTGTTCTTTCATTGTGTTGCTCTGTATTTCTATACTGTTCTATACTGTTCTCTTTTTTTTAATTAACATTTTAAAGTTTGGATACCAATAATTACAACAAACAGAACAAATAATTCATAAAATGCATAGCTTGTTCAGAGTTTTAATTCTTCCTGGCGTGGATGACACTTCTGATAGCTTTTAACACTATGATTCTAAGTAGAATGCGGGTTATCATTCCCCCTTGCTTTGGCAGCCCTTTCTGGTCCAGGTCCCCCCTGCTCCCAGCATGCTTCCATAGTCTGGACTATGCTGGATGGCCATTCTCCTGTTATTGAGTCCCTGGAAAATGCACTGGCAAGGAAAGCTCCATTCTGTCCAGGAACCAGAGAAGTGAAACTGTGTCAGCCATCACTTGCAAATACTGTCAGGGAGTGACACACTACTCCAGGGATGGAGGGATGGAAAGGAACCTCCTTGTGGACATCTGTAGGCCAGATGAGAAGGTCTGTGCCTTCTGCCTCACCCTCTACCACTTACTTATGGGTGGATTGAGTTGGGGAGGGTCCGTCATCTGTAGAGGGAAAGGACTTGAACATATGCAGGTTCATGTGCAGAAAGGGTTACAGATCATAAGAACGTGTGCACATAGAGCAGGTTCCCCCTAGTAGATGTTCCTCTCACCCAGCATGGTTGAACGGGAGGATAGGAATGTTGTAATGGACACGAGGCTAACAGGAACATGACACCATGACTGATTGCCTAAACAAGCAAATACTCTTAGGAGAACTTTGGAAACAAAATATTTGCGTGTTTGTGGAATAAAAAAAACAGGGGGCACAGGAAGACAAGGAACTGACTTGTTCCGACCCCTTTGATAGGTTAAAGTGGGATTTGAGGATTAAGACCTTTCACCTCTATTCAGTTCTCACATAAATAGCTATAAAATACTAACATGAAGGGCAGTCTTCTAGCACCCTATTCTATAGCAGCATATACCTTTCCTGCTCTAGAAATTCTCCTTCTCCCCCTTGAGAGCCTGGAAATGCTTCGCAAGACCATAGTCATGAAGAGGAGCATTCCAGGATGTGTATGTTACATTGTAACATTTTGTTGACTGGGTTCCTCTGCTCTTTTGCTCAGCCACAAGTAAATTTGCTCCTGTTCTGTGTTCTGGCCAAGGAATGTGGAACTTGGACAGCTGAGAAACATGAAGTCTTACTTAAGTGTTAACATAATTAAATAATGTTGTTTAAAATACAGTTTGATTGAATAACTTTGACATGCTTGTTCACCTGTGTTTTCTGTTCTGGCCGTTTTTCACTGATTCCTCATCTCTTTGGCCCCAGTTGTGGCTGTGGACTTCAGAAAACCTTGAGATAATCATGTTGAAAATTCTCCCTTCGCAGTTCTACCACTCAAGTATGTCTCTGTGTACATTAGCAGGCTTAAGGTGTCTTGCAGTGGCTAGATTGGATGGGGAATACTGGGACTTGTAGTCCAAAATAGTATCCCTCCTCCCAGTTCTACCTGAATTTCAAGTAAATCAGTCCACATGCTATGTTATTTTATAAAAAAACACAGTTATAGCATAAAATATTTCAAGTATTGTAAAGTGGGTGATGTTTAACATATGTTTATACATACCAATTTGTAATATTGTGACTAAAATGTTGGAGAGGGTGAAAGAGGTGTGGATAAGCAATTCTTGCACTGAATTGTTGAAACTGATGGGTGAAAATTTGGGTGTTCCAGCTCATCTTTTCCCCTCAGATTAGCCTCTCCTATAAGAACATTAAATTCTTCCTGTAATTGGTAATCTAAGGGCAGAATGGGAGGGGGGATGCTCTTGATTTACTGGTACCAAATTAACACCCAGTAGTAAATCACTTGTGCTACCTAAACTGACATAATCTCGCATGCTGCCTTATGGGTCAATTTCTATATTTATCTGTCTTGTAGCACAAGGGTGGCCCCTTGTGGCTCTCAGCCAATTCAGTAAAATGAATATAAATTCACAAGGAAGCTTTCTAACAGTCTTCTGCACTAGAGTAGAACTACAGACCTGTGTTTCCTTCCATTGGTTCCCTTCTGTCAGGCACATAGAGACTTACTAGATGCTGCTGTACTAAAAAATGATGTGAAATGTATACCAGTTTAATAATAGGCACGGCTTATACTCAGAGAATCCTAGGAACTGGAGTTTACTGAAGGTGGTGACAGTTTGGTTTTGAGTTCCTTTTCATCACTGAACTAGAACTCCCAAGAGCAAGACGATGACTGTATATGGTGTGTACACTGAATCTCAAGGCAGGGGGAGAAATGTCTGTTTTTCCTTTTATGGTACACCCAAAATCACTGGCTGGACGGGTGTGGGAAGGATGCTGCAACCTTGGTGGCCCTGCCCTGTGAAGAATGTGTATATACAGGTTGTGGGAACGGGGTGGGAAACGAGTGATGGGGCTGCATATTTTGCTGGAAAGTCCCTTGATTTTGGTTGGTTATTTTAAGCACAGTGACAAATGGAGATGAAATGTTTGGCCAGGATTCAACAGCGTTTCGAACATGTTCTCTGTGTATCCATTCTGGTTCTCAGGAGAGAAAGAGCCATGGTAGATCTAGGGCAACAGTGAGCAACTTGTTGTACCTTCTATCCACCCTTGCCAACATATCCAATGATGTAGAATGGTGGTAATTGCAGTCCAGAAATTTTGGGGAGGGGGACAAATTTACACACCTTAATCTTCTAGAGGTTTACTGTGGGAGCAGAGATGGAACAGAGGGAAAATCAAGTCTTGTGACTTTTGCCCACCTGAAGGTAAGAGTCTGCTGGCCTTAGCAGATGGTTCTTTGGCAGGCTTACTCTACCAAATAGGGCAGTAATAGTAGCTGCCTGGGACACCAGAGTCCAAAAGACACCAGGCTCTTTCCCTAAAACCCCTGGCGTTGTTCCCTGTGCCTTTAAGCCTTGGCACAATGGCCTGGGCCAAGGGGCAAGGTTAGAACTGAAAGCAGCGAGATCTCTTGTGTGGAGAAGTGTGTTACAGTTCCATTCAGCAGATAAACCCTATTGACTTTCACGATTGCAGCAGCTTTTCCTTATTTTTACATGTAGAATAGGGGATGCAGTCCTGTCATGCCAAATGCAGTTATTGGCACAACAAGATATGGTGAGGAAAGTGGGCTAGGAGAATTGCTGTAGCCAAACTTTCTTCTCAGCTTTAAAATGTTGGAAACCCTGGTCATAGTGAGAGATGAGTGAAGTTTGACCTGTGTGTGACATGCATCTCCCAAGGCTGCTTTTGTGGCCTCAGAGGTTAAAAAAAAATGCCCCAAGATATCTTCTAGGAGGTGTGGGGACGCTTCTGCCACATTCAGGAGTGCAGGCTAGGTAAAGTTAAGCCAGAAGAAGCCTTTTTTGAAACAGGAAGTAATGCATGCTCAGTTCTTGTTTGTTCTTCTCTTTAGCCTAAAGTAAAATTTGGGCCCCGGAAGGCCCAAAAATATGGTGATCCCAGAGGGCATCTGAGAGAATAATCGTTGTTGTTTGTTGCTGCTGCTGCAGGAGTGAGTGCAGTGTGGAGAGATGCATCCGTGCAAGTTCTCCTGGGTTGCTAATGCACCTCCCAAACCTGCCACAGTTTTCCACTGCTGCCATAGTACTAGGTGGCTGGATTCTGTCCAGAAGAATGGTACAGTAATTTTAATATTATAGGACCAGAGTTAATGACCCTGGGTTAAGGCTGATCCATTATAAGCCTAGTTTGTCCTCAGAACAAATTTTATGGCAGCTTAATAGAAATGAAACAAAACTATGTCTGCCTTTTTAAAAAAAAAAATGTTTGTGGAATCAGTACCTTGCAAAGAAGTTACACGCCTTGAACTGAAAACCCACTCCATAAAGTGACTTGCTTAGGAGGAAATCCACTTGGCATATGTCCAAAGCCTTTTTGTTTGATGATTCCTACTAGGATCTGGCACAGCAAGTGATTGCTGTAATGCTGCTCCAAACTTAGAGTGCACACTGAGACAAAATATTGTACAGGCAGTAGCACAATGCTAGCTGCCATCCTGTCTGTTCTCTCAGTGAATTAGCTAAAAGCGAAGATCGTTTAAAATGCTTTCCCTTGTGCAGGAGGTTGGACTAGATGACCTTGAGTATTCCTTCCAATTCTTACCATTCCTTGTGGATGGTATTACTTGTGATGTTTGCCCTTTGGGTACTTATAGCATGGAACGGAAGCTGCAGTTGCCATATAGTTCTAGCTGCATAACCTCCATGGATTTCTTCAGTGAACAGCTGTATCTGGGACTTAAGTCTGCCACTCTGCCACTGACAGCCATCCAGCTCCAAGGCAGTGGCGCATCTGGAACTAACCACAACACAGGATACCAGTATTCCATCCACATTGCCCGAATAATGCAAGCTTATAGCATTTGGGAACTTGAGTGAACATAGAAAACCTTTAACATGCTGAAAACAAAGGGGGTTTTGTTAATTGCCTTTACTGTATGTGCACCCTGTCTGTCTCCTGAATTCCCCAGTGTGATGTTTTATCCTTACAAGACCTTGATGCGCAAAGGAGCCCTTTCTCCTAGGTATGTCAATCTGAGGATTGAGGTCTGCTGGAGGGACCCTCCTCTGTATTCCACCAGTGAGGGCAACACAGTTCTCCTTCCACATTTGTGAGTTTAACCTTCATGAATTTGGTTTGTGAAGTGCTTGCATTTGTTTCCTCCTGGCTGGGCAAGTGGAGGGAGGGAAGGCATGCGCCTATCTTCCCTCCCCATACTCAGGCAAATGAGAAAGTGAGGAGAGCATGGGGAGGGAAAACATGCTCACTCATGTGGGTGAGATGGGGGAAGATATTTGTTGTTTTTCCACTTTGGTGAGTGTCCTATACTCCAAACCTTCACAAAAGTGAAGGTCCCAGAGTACACTGCTTTTCTGCTGGATCACCTAGTTGTAGACTATCCTTCTACAAAGTGTAAATGATTATTCTTTGCATGGATTAATTCTACTGCATTGGACAAGCCATTTATATCTCAAACTTAGTTCCTTGGCTGTGCAATGGGAGTAATATTTACCTTCTTCATGGGAGTCTTGTGTGGGCAAAATAAATGTTGTGAAGTACTGTGCCCTTTAAAGGTGCTGAATAAATGATCAGTTACAACCAAGGTAGTAGGCTAAATTATTTTTGCTTTTTGGTTTTATTTGTATTTTAATATGAAAAGGGTAGCCTTGCAATTGCTTTTTTTTAAAAAATTACTGAGTGGAAAATTAGTAAGTTTTTCTCCCTGGTAGATGTTGTTCTCATTTATCATCTGATAGGCTACTTCCACTTAAACAGCTCACTGGATCAGAGATTCTGGGAATCATTGTACAAAAATATAACTTTTCTGAACTCTGGAGAGATGCTGACATGGGTAAGAGGTTCAGAAACAGGAGGGAATTTAAAATATGGTGCTTGACTGAGACGCTTGATATTTTCAGCCTACCTTGTTGTTGGAAGCAGCACTGAAGTTATGAAGCTGCTAGGGCTTTGGCAGCATCTAAAAGGGCTTTAGGGATGAGGATAGTAAATTTTCCGACAGAGTAGTTACAAAATGCCAAAGAGGTTGAGCAACCAAATTCTTACAAACTGCATCTCTGCACTAAAAGCACTAGGAGGATTATCTGTAAACACATTGCCCTTTCTGCTATAATGTTTTTGGAACAATCCCCCCAAAGAAAAGATGTTTGGAAAAAAATTAATGGTGGGCCTGTGCCATCCACATGGATTTTTCTGGAGAGAAAACTGGACCAAGATGTTTTGGCACCTGGCACAAGAAATACTATGGCACCTTCTCCCTATGTTCCAGTGAAAGGACTATTAAAGACTGTTCTTGCTGAATTTCACTTCGCCGGGGGTACAGAGCAATATTCTTCCTTGCACCTATGGGCAGCAAGGGAATATAGGACAGGGACGTGTAGCATACAGATCACTGTGTCTTCTAGCAGAGAGGAGTAGTGGCTGTGGTAGTGTTAGCAGGCCATACACTCCCATGGCTTTGATATGATTTAACTGGAAAAATATATTACTTGGCATAAATATAAAATATACCCTGCTATGGTTGCATGGCCATGTTGACCAACAAGAAAAAGCTGTCTGCACATGTGCATTGCAAAATAAGGTCAGGAAAGACCTCAAGGCGTAACCAGGACATAGCCAGGAAAGTCTGGCAACATTGGACTTGCAGTTAGCCTCCGATGACTCAGCCTCTTAGAGATAATAGCATCTGGGAGATTCCCACAAGATGTCTGGTTGCCTTAACTCCTCTCCCTCTGACCAAGCAAGCTTCCCTTTTGTCCCTACACTTGTCTGGCAATTACAGAGCTATCAGGAGTAGCATTAGCCCTTTGTCACCTAACGCTAAGGCTATTCACTCATTCGAGACTTCATCCTCCAGACTCTGTTGTTTACTCTGCCAGAGAGCCATTAGCACCTTCGCCCTCCAGGCAGAAAAGGAATATTTAAACCCCAGTTTTTGGTCAGTCAACTCACACTACATCAGTTGCTGGTCATCACTCTACTACTCCAATTCACGATTGTGTATTGTACTTAGACTTGCATTTAAGTGTTTCTACTCTTCTGGATTAGTAAATATCACCCATTTTGCCCAAAAATCTTGCTATCCAAAACTTTGCTCCCTTTTCCTTCAGTTAGTCTTGTGTGATTGTGTTACTGCTTGGATCTTGTATGTGTGATTGCAATTCGCCCAATTAAACGAGTAAGCTTAATTTTGGATCTCCAGATGGTTCTTCCCTGCACTAGTTCTGGTTACCATAGGTATAAAAGATCTCGTAAGGTTAACCCCCCCCCCTTGCAGGCTTCCTCTTTGAGCTAATATTCCCCACCTTTTCATGGGGGCAGTGGCACCACAGGTGGGCTCCTGAGTCACCCATGTTTTGGGGTAACAGTAGAGAGTTTGAAATAATGACTTGAGCGATGCCACTGTTGTCTCCTATGTAGCCTCAATCTGTCTAATGTTAAAGCTGGCCCAACATAAGAAATTTGTTCAGGAGGAGAGGAGCCATAGCTCAATGGTATACCATTTGCTTTGGGTGTGAAAAAGTCCGAAGTGTGAGAAGAAAGGGGAAAAGAGAGACAGGAGGAGTCTTTTGTGGCTGACAATCAACTTCTTCACATGGATTGATGGAGTACAGTATTCAAACCTCAGGTATGAATGTGCTATATAGTTGTTGAGATGGGATCAGAATGAAGTGAGATACCGAAAAGGACTTTGTGTCAGTGATCATAAACTTTTAAAGAGCTGGTTTGGCATAAACATCTTGACATCTGTAAGCAAATACACCAGATTGCTAGGTTCTTATTTCACAGCAATGCTGCATATTCTGTGTTCACGAGTGTTAGTTCTGTTGAAGACAAGAGTCTTTACCTGAAGCTGGCTTTCTCACTATACACTCAACTGTAATGAAAACCTGCTTATAAATACATGTTGTGCACTAAGAAGCAATGATTTCTGTTCAGATATTTCTCAGTAGATTGGTGAATGAGGTCCAGTTGAGCTGCCTTGGCTTCAATCTCTTGCATCTCCTGTTTTAAAAGACAGCAGGAGAAAATGTGTCCATCAGAAACCTTGGAACGTTACTTGTAATCTAAGTAGGCTAAATTAATCTTACAGTTCGACTAACATTAGAGTCATCCCTCCACATTTGCTAGGGGCACAGGACTCACATGAAAGTGGAGAAATCGTGAATAACTCTATGCCCTCCCAAACCATATTTGACACACACAAAAAGTGTGATCACCATATTCGACCTGCCATGGATTCCTTTGGGGCATCAGAGTTCCTTTGCAAAGCGGAAGTGGGTGGGTGGTGGGGCTTATTGCCATCTCCACTGCTGCCTCGCCATTTTTAACAGGGACTTAGAAGCCTCGTTTGCAGTTTCTCAGTCTCACAAGGTTTGCAATCCTATTAAAAATGGCATAGGGAGGCAGCTGAGGTGAAAGGAAATAATCCGTGAATAATCAAATCTGCAAAAGTGAAACCTGCAAATGAGGAGGGCTGACTGTGGTTAGTCAGCTACAGTCGGTCAGCTTAAGGCAGTTCCTGTGTGAACAAAATGCCAAACTCCTGTTGGCTTTACTTCACTAGGCTGTCCACCTATAAACTTTAACTTTCCCTTTGCAGAGTCCTACAGTGTATCTCGGCCCTCAAAATATGTGAACAAGCCCCAGCTCTGAGCATCCCTAAGGCCATGTCCCACCTGCACATAATAATTCATAACTCCTAGTTAAAATAAAATCATAATGTCTTGTAACAGTTCAGTTTAAGAACAGCAGGTCAAGGAGCATAACTATGCAATGTCCCTGAACTGGAAGAATTTTAATTTGATGTGATAGAAAATGACGCAGCTTAAATACTGAACAGATATGTGCACTGAAGTCCCGTACATTTTTTGAAGTCTTAACTAATTACAAACTCACCCCTAGTTTTCTGCAGAGGAATGCATCCACACACTCACAGGAAGTCGACTCAGAGGTGTATCAAAACTGAAGTTCATTGGCAAACCCCTCCGGGATGAATGGCAGACTGCGTAGATAGGCCTCTTAACTGGTACATTGCTCATTCCCAGGATTAAATGGAAGCTCAGGCAAACATGCTCCAGTGATTTTCACACCTCCCTTGTCAACAAAATATTGTACAGACAAGTTTGGTGTAGCTAAGACTGGTGGCCAGGTGGTACTTAAATTCCAAAACAACTCAAGATTTGAATGCCTTGCGGGGAGAGCAACATGACTGAGCAGATCAAGAGCTGCCATGTTTTATTTATTTTTTTAAAAAATGAGGTGGTGGCTGAGCTTAAAAAGACCCTTGGCTGGTGGTTTGATTATAATTTAATACATTTATAATTAGCCTAGTTCATTGCCAGTGGTCCTTTCTTGCCTAGATTTTTATAAAAAATGAATGTAAATGTTATGTGCCCCTTCGAAAACCAGAGCTGATCTCCCATGGTGCTCTGGGGTGGGGTATGTTTGGTCTTGCAAACATTGGACTGTAGATCCCTCAGCATTAGTCAGTATAGCCAATGGTGAGAGATGATATGAGTTGCAATCCAACAATGTTTGAAGGGCTTTACATTCAACACTCCAGCTGAAACTGTAGCAACATAGCACATGCATCTAGTGATGATGGGTAATGATACTCTGCAGAATGTTAGCTTGGATATGGATGAATGATCAGCCATGCAGATCAGTAGAGGAAGGAGAGCTAGATCAGCCACTATGTCTTCTAGCCCAGACCTACTCCTGAGGGTTGTGCTGGGCCTTTTAAATTCTGCACACCCAAGGGATAGTAAGAGTGCCTTCTCAGATGCAACAATGGTTGCAAAGGACCAAATTATAGCTACTTGACCACTTACAAGAAGTAATGTTTGTTATGTGTGTTCATATAAAAGCTAGAGCTTGGTCATAATCCTTTCAGTGAGTACCCACCCCTGTGTACCCATGTTCTCCCCACTATTGCTGGGGCACCATAGCATTGCCCAGAAAGAGAAAAAGAGAGGACAAAGTGCACAGAGATGACTGTCATTTCTCCTCTTTCCTCTTGCTGATCACTGACATAAAATGAATAGAGAAGGTATTGGGACAGCAGGTGTTAGGGGATTGGCCAAGAATCCAGTATTCAACAATGACAGTCTTGCATATGTTAGCCTTGCTAATGGATAGGCTCCTAGGGGCA
This sequence comes from Ctenosaura bakeri, assembly GCA_948474755.1. NCBI lineage: Eukaryota > Metazoa > Chordata > Lepidosauria > Squamata > Iguanidae > Ctenosaura > Ctenosaura bakeri. Next base: position 172,910 of record CAOLHI010003239.1, on the reverse strand, counting down.
TAACAATTGCCTTGGTGGCCATCTTGTGCTCAGGGGAGCCATTCACTGAACAAGAGGTTGGACTTTATTATTTTCAGAGGCCTTTTCAAGATTACCATACTACCACAACTGGAATGATTTGCAATAGACACATTGAAGATTCATAGCATGGTCTGCTATGCATAACTGGTTTCTCATGGGAAATTTTTTCCTTGAGGTTAAGTCTAAAAGCTGCCAGTGTTTGACTCTGTGCCTAAAAGCTGCCACTCTGTTTTCTATAATGTCATTTTAATGATAAATGTTAATAAGTGGATCTGTGACGAAATGTCACGGGGCGAATTGTTCGTGTTCATTGTTCCCATAGGCTAGCCATGCCCTCCTCCCAGGTTATTCCATTCTACCTCCCCATTTTTGATCATGTCTTTCACCCAGCAGTCAGTATTCCACAACCACTGAACATACTTGGTCCTCACCGGGTTTTTGGACGAGATGACTTTCCCCTCCCTCTCCCAATATTGTTTTCCCCAGATCTTTTGTACTCAGGTAAACTTCAAGGTTGCCCCAAACCTGCTTATACTGTATGATGTGTGTGTGAATATTGCCATTTGGTTGCATAAAAAGAATGATATAGTTTGAGTCACTGTGGTCCAGCATAAACTGAGTGTATGGTTTGTATCTTTTGTTTCATACTGAGCCATTTAAAATCCACCGGATGGCCTTGAACAAGTCCCAGTCCATTAACCTCAGCCCCTGCCTCCCCAACAGTAACATGGGAGTATTAATCAGATTTGTTGCTGGATTGTTGTGAGGATTAATGAGATAAGGACTTTGAAGCACTGTGCATGCTCAAAGTAGGGCAGACGTTATTAAGACTAATGCTTCTTCCTGTTCTTCTCGCCTTTACTCTTTTGGATGATGAAAACTTCGTATTATCTACAGGTTATGCTAGAAGGGAAAAGGTAGTGGCAAAAGGAGTGGCTAGTTCTTACTCTTTTGGGAAAATACTATGAATTCCTTGCATTCTTTTCTTTAACAACATGTTTACTTTTAATCACCATGTTATTTAGGATTAACACAAGTAATTGCCTCAAGCTCATTTAAGACTGAACTCAGTGAAAGCAAACTACCTCCTTCAAACTGCAGGGAGCTTTCTCTACACAAAGAAATGTATTCATTTGCATGATGCAAAAGTAGAAATCATTAGAAGCATTGAAGCATTACAAGCCCTTCCCCTCTAACCCTTTTAGCAGAAGTTAGTGAGCACACTGCATGTTAAGGAGGTGCCATTGCTACTGGGGGGGAAATACTGTGTCTTGGTCATGTATTTAACAAGCAGAGTATGATCTGCTTTATCATGATTAAGAAGCAACTTGAAACAAATACAGCTGAATTTACTAAGATAATACCAGCTCATGGAATACCAGTAAAAAAATGATTATTACTGAAAGCAAAAGTTGCTAGTTCCCCCTTCTCAAGATTTTATTAAGAGGTGACCAGTTCTAGTAACTTCATAAAATGCAGTGATTCTGCAAGCAAACAACAAAAGCCTATACATGTCTACTCAGTAGTATACCCCATTGAGTTAAGTGGCACTTACTCCCAAGTAAGTAGGTATGGCAGCATGGACACATTTATTTGAAAGCAAGATCCTTTGATTTTCATACTGATTTTAGGCCTCCTAAGAAGTGGTCTCCTACAATAGTATGAAGTTCTATAGTGGCTTAGGTTCTCCTGCTACCCCAAACCCATAAATCATAGTTGAAATTAGGTAAAGAAATTAAATCATTTGGTACATGAACTTAGGTAAATATTTCTTTATTAAATGATTAATTCCATAAATAAAATTCTCTTGATTCACTGAATATAAAATTAAATCATTTACAACTTATTCCAGTATTACGGATTTTCTTTTCCTCCAAAACAAAAAAAGAGCTACATTTTGATAAATAAAATATTCAGCTTTAAAAACAACTGATTTCTGTTTGTAGGTATGAAATATATAGCCGGTACCTATAGCTGCCATAGATGAGAACTCCAAAGGTGCCCACCTTAGGAAGGAATGTAACCTCCAACATGAAGTTGTTTTGCATCAACAAGAACAGAAGTGTGGTACTATATTGAACAGCAGAGAACTGAAGGTTTCCATAACCAAAACAGACGGACAAAAATACAAACAGATACATAACAAACAGAAATCAGTAATCATGAAAGTGCTCCGAAATGAAGCAATAAGATTGCTCCAGTATTATGAAGCTTTAAATATGTTCAGACTGTTGCATTAGTATCCAGTTGCACAGTGCATTCTTGTGTCTCAGTGTTGCCCTCCAATGGGCAAAGGCACCACTTCCATAAGAGTTTATTTCTTCACTGTTACTTCAGAAAAGCCTTTTTTTTTAAAAGACTCCTGCTCAAGCCTGCACACATCACAATTTAGTCCCTAAATTTGTGGATGTCATTAAATAGTCGGTAATTAGGGTAGGCCTCGTTTGTGTGAGGGCAGTTGTAGTTGCATCTGCATGACTGGATCATCATGACATTCTTAGTGAAGGTCTCGCCATCATCACAGCGGAACCGGATCTTGACAGTTCTGGTCTGCTGAGGAGTGCAGCATCTGCTGTCCACACATGAGCCACAATACTTAGGACGGTACTTCTTCACACTGGAGCATCCTGCGTAAGTGAACCTGACTGGAGCTTGGGACTTTCTGGTCTTGGTGCATTTCTTTCCCCTCTGGAAGAAAGATCAATACTGTGGTTAGTTGGAGCTCTACTTAAAAACACACCCTTCACTAACAATGACTTGGAAATGATGGTGCAGTGGTGAGGGGCTGTATTTACCTTTAAGGAGTCATAGCTAGGCTGTCCACATGGCCTCACTTCACATATCCTGGTTTCTTTCACTAGTCTACAGCCAGGGTTATCATTGGTGACTCGAGTAGAAACGCCAGTTCCACAGGTTTTTGAACACTGGGACCATGAAGTTGTTTGCACAATGCACTTTGGATTTTCAAATGAATGGCTGCGAGGTTCAGATTCAAAGACTGAAAAAAAAAGAGGAGGGAACAGTGTCAGTTTCTCATGCATATGAGTTCTTTGCTTCCCGTTTCCTAAACAGTCATAGCAGAACCCTGTAGGCATCAACAGATAATCCTCATACATTAAGAGATTCCAGCAATAATCCCTCTCCCCTAATTCTATTAGCACAGAATAGCATAACCCTGACATTCTGAACTCACCAGGCAACATTTTCAGTCCTCCTTTCACGATGGCTATTAGCTCATTGTTTCTGATTAATTCCCCTTCAGAAGCATCTACGCCGAACTCTTTTCCAAAGAAGCCTTCCAACTCTTCCAGGGTGTCTTTGGAGTCATCACAGACCCATTCCTCGCAGCACTGTCCGGGGATTTTCACAAGCCTTGGGTTAGGGCATCCCAAATTAGGAAGGGAGAGTTCTTGTGGGCAGAGTGGAATGCAGCCGACAGCTCCATCAATGCATGTACACTGGTGCTTGCAGTTAGGCTGAAAGCTTTCCCCATTCTGGTAGATTTTGGAGTTGTATTCACAGGGTCTCCCTTCTGACTGTGCTGTAAAGGTTAGAAAAGGTGGGGGGAAGAGAAGAAACAAAGTTGTAAGTGGGGCTCAGTCTGCTGAAGCAAGGATGGGTTTTTTCTGCTCTGTTAAATTCAATTTATGGTAAAGTTCCCTGCAATCCCCTAGAGCTCTAGGCTAGAACAATAAGTTAGTCAGGAATCACTTTTCCTTATGTGCTGCTAGTGCAGCCCAGACATAGTGAATTGCATTCCAGACTGCTGAAGTCATATGCCCTTCTGCCAATCTACCAACAACAAAGCATAACCATACATGGACTGAAAATTACTAAACTTCGCCACTACTAAGACTGGTTGATATTTGTGTGAGTTTATTTGCGTGTGTGAATACGCGTATGTACACATGCATGCACATGCACACACACAAACTTTAAAGGAGCCAAACCACAAGCTTCTTACCTCTGCAGATCCCCTTTGGAGCTGTGGAACTGGCGCCAAAATTGCATTCCAGCCCCTTGGTGTGATCGCAAGGCTGCATCTTGCTGCAGTCATCATTGAGCTGTTTAGCACAGACTTTACAGCATCCACAACCGTCCAGAACCAGACCGACTCCTGGGGCACATTTGGGGACTTCCAGAGGGCACTGGCAAGTGGCTGGGCAAGAGGAAAGAACCTGGGAAACAGAAAAACATGGAAATATTGAAGAGATACAAGCAGCTACACTGGGCAAGGCAAGAAAACAACTACTAGAGATGCAGATTTTGAAAAAAAGAAAAAGGCACCACATCTTTGATCGTGAGTGAAGGCTGCAATCCTAGACATGCTTACCTGGGAGTAGCTCCCACTGAGCTCACTGGGGCTTACTTCTGAGTAGAAATGTACAGGATTGCAGTAAGTTCCTAATGCCCCATCAATATACGTGCAGTCTCCCTCTCTCTCTCGCCCACAACAGTGTTCGCAAACCAAGTTCCCGCGACTTTAAAGCATGCCAATCCAACGACTCGCTGTACAAAAAGCCTTACTTTTTAAAAGAGAAAAAAAAATACAAATGCACCTACCCTGTTGACGAGCTGAAGGAGGGCGAGAGCCAAGACGAAACCGCTGCTTGTCTGCGAACTCATCTCTGCGGTGGTGGCGAAGGATCCGCGCTCCTTTTCCGCCCAAAGACGGCGAAAGCCCAAACCGGAGTGGAAAGAGGGGAGCCGAAGACCGTCCCCCTGCCTCAAGACCTGGCTTTAACCGCAGACGGAGCGACTCTGCTCTGGCGGTGCGCTTGGAAAAGCCTGGCGGCCCGGCTCGCTTCTTTTTTCCGTGCGCGAAAGAGAGGCAAAGCGGAGAAGCCGGCGGCGTCCTGTGCTTGGTGCTGCTGGTGCCGCCTGTGCCGAGCCTTACGTTTCTTGGGGATCCCTTTGCCGTCTGAGGAGGCGCTGCGAGGGAGCCGCCTTTATATATCGTGTGTCTGGCGCTGCAGCTGCGCTGACGTTGAGCGTTCCAGAATTCTAAAGCATCAGGAATTCTCAAGCATCTCAGGAATGTTTCTTGGCGCGGGTCTCGTCCAAGCTCCTCCCTGTCTAAGTTGCATTTTTTTTTTTTTGGTCTCACAGCAAGAAAACAGGTTCTTCCTATCCCCTGCCTTTGCAACCGTTTAAACAATCACAGATGTTTACACACACACAGACATATAAAATATTCGAAAAAGAAAACAACAGATCTTGTAGATTTCCCCCCCCCAAAAAAAATACATATACTTTTTCATCTTCCATCCCACCCATTCCCCTTTCTCCCAGGCAAGTTTCTCCACTTTGCAGCCTGGGAAACAAGGATTTTTTTTTTTAAAGGCACGATCGTCCCGGTGTGTGTTTGCTAAATAGCTTAGGCGCTGCTGAAGATTAGAGGGAAGGATCGCACGGGGGCGGGGGAGAGATGGATGGTGGAAGAGGAGAGCGCACTCGGGGAGGGGCGTGTTGTGGCACAGCCATGTCATATTGTGAAGACCTTGGGATGGGATCCAGTGCTGGAATGAAAGGGTGTATCCCAAACTAATACCCAGATGGCGTAGTTTAAGCCTTTTTTTTTTTTTAATGAATGGGAAATGTTCAAAGAAATACTCTCCCTTGTCTGGATGTGGTCCAGGAAAAGGGGAGGGATCTTCTTGCCTTCTTAAATGTTGGGGTTATGGAAACTTAACCATTGGTTATACAGTCGCCTCCCACCTCCACCATCACTTTCCCAACGTTTTCTTGGCTCTGAAAGTAGTACTATCTCATGTTTGTGTGCTCTGTTGCATGTTTTTCTATCTTTACTTCCTTGCTCAGCACTAGCAGAAGTAGAGTAGCATTCCAAATACTGCAGTTCCTGTCCCATGGATGGCTTTTCCACTTTCCTCTGATTTCTCTACTGGCAAAGTCTGCAATCTTTAATCATGAATATGATACATGAATGGAAGGATGGCTGAAAACAAACATTTTAAAGGGGTCTCTGGATTTCTTGCATTTCTGCCTCTTGATCTGCCCCAGAGGAGGGGTTAGGAGGTTGGGCCAGCATCTGCCTAAGTGAAAGCAAACTTGAAAGTTATTCCAATGGAACAGTGAACTCTGGGTGACCTTCAGTCTAGCATGGGATGATAAGCAGTTAAAATAAACAGTGCTTAAACAGCACTTTCCAACTAATACAGGACTATTCCAAAGCAATTTTTAAGCTATTCTATAGGAGTACTTAAATGTATGCTATATAATCTGGTCTGTCTGCACTGCAAAATTATGGCACTTTGATACCATTTTAATTGCCTTGGTTCCATCCTATGGAATCCTGGGAGATGTAGTTTGGTGAGGGACTTAAGACTTCTCTACCAGGAAGTGTCAGTGCAGTAGCTCAGGGGAGTGTATTGTATCAGAGAATTCTACATAACCTCATCAAACTACAAATTCCAAGATTCCATAGGATGGAGCCCAGCCACTTAAAATCATAATTTTGAAGTGTAAATATTTATTTTACAATATCTTCAATAGGTTGCATTATGTTCAAAATGCAGAGGGAAGTACCTCAAGAGTCATTATTGCTGCCCTAATCATGCAGAAGGCAAACACTTTTGTGAGGCTAAGATCAAACTTTTAGGCCCAGGAGAAAGTAAAAAGCAACTGCAGGCCTACAGAGCAAGTCTTCCTTTGCAGGTCTGCTGTTTATCAAGATCTGTAGTGTTTGCCTCTGCAGGGAAGTCCATTTAATAATTTTAATTCTCCCGTTTAAGGGTTTTGAGGAGGGGGTCTTCGCTTCTGTTGTGGCGTCTTATGATTTGACTTCATGGCTGTAAGTGTTTCCAGATGGTGATTCAGACACTAGACTGAATCACCATATTTGGTAGAGCAGTAGCCTGCATTTTCAACATTTTTCTACTCTGTTATCCAACCACAAAGCATTCTTGACAGCTTCAGAGGTTGTTAAATATAGACTTTAGTTTTGTTCCCAGGGCAGGAAATTCTTTGGAATTCCTGGTGGGGTGTATTTTTCCCCCCTTTCTTCACGCAATCTGCCTATTATGGTTTAGGAGGAATGGCACTGGAGGAAACAATTGTGGCTTGCTGATTTGTTAGTTTTTTTAAAAAATAAAAACACACTCCCTTGCTAAGATTCGAGCTAACCAACAAAGTTCCTAATTGTGTATATAGGCATCCTAAGGGGCTGTGTTTATTTCAGTTTGCTAATGGAGAATTCCTTACTGGATGTTCTTTGCAGCAAAGAGCCTCTCAGAAACATTTGGGGGAAAAACAACAACCCAAACCCTATATAACAGAACTGTGGGGGAGCGCAGGGAGGGGGAAAGGAGGGAGGAGATGTGAGAGGGGAAAGCAATATGATCAACCTGGCTGTCTACCACTGCCATACGGTTAGTGTCTTATATGTGCTCCTTGCACTCCCAGACGGTGGCCCATGTAGGGGAGGGGAGCTCACCCCCTCGCCAGCCCCACTGCTGCTTTGGAGGAGGAAAAACCCAGACGGTGCGTCGCCTGCTCCCTTCCCACACACAGAAGGAGACATTGCATAGGGACTGGGAACCTGTTTCAAGGTAAGTGTGGCTCCTGGGTCCTAATTGGAAGGGGAGGGACGCGGGGGGGGGGCGGGAGATGTGAGTGTGGCTCTCGCAGGAGCTATTGTGGCAGTCTTTAAAAAGGAAGAATAAGTAGCTTTGTTGAGCCTTACAGGAGTTATAGAACCCCCCCCCGCCACACACCTTTTGGGAGAAAGAGGCTGGGTGTCTTTGCAGCCAGTGAGGTAGGAAGCAGCATAATAGAGCCTGTGTTCTCCACCAGCCTGCACAACTTCAGCAGTGGAGTTTCCACAAACATACAAGGTTTTGTCTTACTTTTCAAACATGGGTGTATTTCCCTCTGGCTGGTTTTCACCCCTCGGCGCCCCTCCCGCCTGCCACAAATCCCCAACTAAGAAAGAGACACCGGGCTGAGGGGAAAAAGTCCCAACTTTTCGTGGACTCTTCTGGGCGCCCTTCTCGTCTCTTCCTCAGTGACACACACAGGGGCAGAAAACGACGTGAGGAGACCGGCTGTTAATCCCTGAGGCGGCCAACAAGGAGCTGAGAGCTCAGCATAAAACGACTGCATTACCCATAAAGCCTCCCCCCCCCCAATGGATGTTCATTCTGTTGTCATTCTCGTCCATAGATTTTGCCCCCCGACTAAATTTCCTGCCGCCAGATACCGCTAGGCTGTGACAGGAGGAGGGCAAGAGGGCTATTCGTGCGCAGTAGTTTTCACCCCTTTCAGCTAAAGAAAATGGAAGGAGAAAAGGCTGAGGGGGCTGCTTTCTTCCAAAGCTGCCTCCACAGCGGCCAGGGTAGAACTGCTGCCCCCTCCAGGCGGGGGACAAGGAGGGGAGAGGAGACTAGGCGCGCCTCAGCGGCCATTTCTGCGCTAACTGTTATAGTGCTATGATTCCAGTTTCAACATCCTAGGGAAACCTGGGGTTTGAAGTTTAGGGAGGGGCCTCGAGGCCCTAGGATGTTGAAACTGGAATCATAGCACTATAACAGTCTAGTGCGGAAACGGCCAGCCTCTCTCCTTGACTGTCTGGCCTTGCTCGGAAATTCGGAGGGGGCGGCGGGGGAAAGAAGGAGAGAGGAGGGAGTCGCGGCTGCCAAAGTGATTTCCGGCTCCGGCTAAACAAACTCTCGAGGTTTCCAGCCCCGGTCCATATTTGGTGAAAGTCTTGAAAGGCCTCGTCATCCCGCCACCCCCGAGGATGACGCGGATGGCGCGGGCGGTGTCGTTGCGATCTTCATTTCAGCGAGAAGACCTCATGGGGTCCGTGAACCGCATACCAGAGATCCAGGTCACTCGGGAATCTCTGGGCATGTTTGCTAATCTTCTTTTCCTGGAGCGCCGGGGGCTGGGGGGGATTGCCCTTCCTCCCTCCGACTGCTAGAGGAGCTCTCCCTTCCTCCCGGGCAGCGAGGGTTCTCCAGCCTGAGTGGCCCAAGGAACTGCGTCCCAGGTTGTCATAATAATCCCGGATGAGTGACAGCATGGAAAATGCTCCACCACTCTTGGGGACAGAAAAATAAATGGGCCATAGCAGACAAAGGTGGAGGGGAAAAATGGGGATTAAAGTTCCTAGAACCCCTTCCTAGAACTCCAGCAGAGCCACTGGGAACTGTGCTCTACAAAAGTAACTTTTCCAGATTCCTCGATCCTCAGCTGGATTTCAAAGACCTCACTATACAGAGAAGTGCGCTTGAGAACATAGATTTCTTCTTGTTTGAGTCTATTATGCAGACTTGGCCTATGGAGGCATTCAAAGTTCGAGATTTTCCCAGCTACCCAGGTAACTGGAAGAGTTACATAGTAGGATCAGTGTTTGTAGGTCACCGAGAAATTGGTGGGCAGTCTGAGAGCTGTGTTCAAGGAAGCTTTGGAATATTGCAGAGGATCCTAAAGGCCTACAAAATACAACAAAGTTGTATTTTGATTTGATCTGATGTGAACACTTTTGCCTAAGGGAAAGCCATGTGTTGCTGTATTGTAAACATAGATAAATTGTCAGTAGTTCTTAAAATGAAGCCACAGGCCCTGTATGATGTACTGGGGATCAGCTGTTTGGTAGTCTCAATAGTAAAGGGAGTAAATCTTGTTCCATTAAATGGTAGAAAGCAAGAGTCAGGTTTTGTCCTCATGGAAAATGTTCAGTTAGGGAGGTAGATTCACTTCCATCCAACATCCTGAACTTAGGCCATTTCTGCACTACACTGTTATAGTGCTATTATTCCACTTTCAACATTCTGTGGAATCCTGGGATTTGCAATTTAGGGAGGAGCATTTAGAGTTCTCAACCAGAGAGCTTTTTGACCTCAGTAAACTACAAACTCCAGAATTCCACATGATGTTGGAAGTGGAATAATAGCACTTTAACAATGTAGGGCAGGAAAGGTTTTAGTTGTTTCTGAGGAGTGTGTGGTCCCTATAAGGGATTTTCTTTCTCGTAAATTCTGTTCCTTCCACTTATTCCTATACCTGTTGTTATGTACCTTCAAGTCAAAGAAATTCACATTTCTTAGAATTTTACCTGCCTGGCATGCTACCACCAAATGTATGCCTGCCTACTGTAACAGTGCTATGTGATACTGGAGCTGACATAACTGTACTCAAAATAACTTGTCTAAGCAATGATGTGTGCAGCTCTTCACAACAGAAGCTACTATACTGGCTAGGGTGGCCATGTGTGCTTTGTTTTGCAGACACTGGTTCTCTGCTAGAAGTTTTGCCAAAGGACATCTCTCTCTTTGAAGACATCCTCTATTAGAAAGGATGTCCAGAGCAAGTCCAGTTTAAACATAAGGAATCATAAGGAAGGAAATCAGGGACCCTGAAGTTGCCTGTCCATAATTTGTGCCTGGATAGTAGCCTGAAAAGGCACACAGGTTACTTAGTTACAGTCTTTCCTTTCACGTTAAATGTATTGTAATTCTGTTTAATTTTACCTTAATTTAATTTTGCACCTATACATACAAATCAGCATATACAACTTTATGCAAAGTGGTGTCCCTTTATCCTATGTGGAAATCCTGAAAATATATTTAGAATGAAAATGGATGGGAGAAATCAATTTGCTGACAAACTATCTGTTGGTGGGGGAGGGGTGGAATCTTATCTAAAGGGATATATTTTTGTGTTGTCCTTTTTATTCCCGTATTCTGCTTACGCCTTCCCGTTAATTTCTTTCCATCTCTTTGTTCTTCCTTTCACCTTTTGCTGCACTTTTCTGTATTTAAAGTTTGGGCTTACGTTAGAATGGACCTCTCCCATTGCTTTTGCCAGACTACTGGCTCTTGCAGTCCCTTTCAGTAGTAAAACATCTTGGTGCTGTGACTCATGGAAGTAAAAAGCTAGAGAGTAGATGTAGAGGGAAAAGTTGAACATGGAAACTCGTATGGAAGACAAAAGTATTAAAGTGTGACCTTAAGGTCTAGTGTTCAAGTGGCTTTAGGTTTTCACTTCCTTATTGCATGCAAAGTTAAAACAGTATTCTGTTCAAGATCAAATACAGAATTCTGCCCCATGCAGAACCTGTATAGACCAGTGCTACTCAAAGTCACGGTTTCTGACTGGTGCTAATCTCTGAGCCATTGGCTGCCAGTCCCTGGCAAGTTTCCAGAGAAGAAAGAATAGTTTTACTCAATGAACACAAATTTATATGCCAATCTCTGGGGGGGGGGAGCCAGTTAGAGCAGGTTTTTGGTGTCACAGAAAGCTGCAGTGGATTGGAAGGAGAAGCCAAGAAAGTCCCACTTCTGCTTGGAACCTGAAGCACACCATTCAGTTTGGGTCCTTAACTGTAGAGTTTTGCGAGACCTTTCATCACTTCAGAAGGGAAGTGGGAGTCAGTCACATAGGGACAGGGGGGTGATGGGGGTGGTTCGCCCTGGGTGGCAATTTTTGGGGGGCTGTCCCAGCTTACAGCCACGCCCCTGCATGCCATAGCCCGGCCCCACATACTGTAGCCCCGCCCTACACATCGTGGCCCTGCCCCCCACACCTTAGCCTTGCCCCACGCACCGTAGCCCCACCCCATGCACGTGGCCACGTCCCACACCTGCCCTCCGTCCATGCACTCCAAGCTTCACCACTAGTGGGAGCACTTAAAAGTGGGTATTGAAAATGTTTACTTTTTAGTGGCTTAGGGCATGACTTTCTAGTGCTCTTACAGGCATGTACTGCCAACTTGGAAGAAACATAATTTGTTTCAGGTTCCCTAGTAATGGGGAGAAGCCTTCAGTACATGCTCAGAAATCCTCGTCATCTTGTAGCTCAAATGTCAAATTCATACGAAAGTCAGCCTGCAGACAACTTGATCAATATTAGCTTTCATACCATTTCTAGATGGGGAAAGAACCCTTAATTTCCTCATGTTGCTTCTTTCCTCTGAACAAGATCAGGCTGTTGTCACTGACCTGTGGGCTTTTAATAATCCATAAAATGATAGACTGGATTGTGAAGGACAATTATTAAATGCTACATATTGAGAAGTTACATATTGAGAAGTTTGTTAGCTTCCTAAATGGCAAAACCCAGAAGTGTACTTGATGAGACTTCTAGAATTAGTTGTCAAAGGGAACACCACCATAATATGATGATGGGATCACTAAGCAATTATGTTGAGCAAGGGCTTTCACATTTGCTGCATAGCTTGACTGCCTTAGTCAAAACACCTAATGTGCTCTTACAGGCATGTACTAGTAAGTGAAGCTAGCATTGTGTTCCTAGCTGCCACTGGAACGCCTCTTCCCTGAAACCACGGTCTCATGGGAGCATGTTAAAAAACATTACGGCTCTCTCAGCCTAACGTTCTCTTCCATATGCAGCATGGCTTGCTCCGTGCTGACCTGCTGACCGTCTCTGTGAGGTAAATTTCATTTCCAATTCTGACCATCTATGGTACATGTGTCTCATTTTTAGACAGACTTAGTAATTAACTTGCTGTGTACTACAGACAGTGCCACTTTTTAGCTTTCAGTTTGTCCTGGAGGTACCTTGACATCTATTCTACAGGAAAAATGTAACATTTAGTCTCTTCAGAACTGTACTGTACTGTGTGTAAATAGTAAATTTTAGGTCTCTGTTTCATTATAAGTGATGTTTTTGTCAATGGCCTGGTCAATGAGTGAAGTTCAGGAAGAGCTTGAGAGAGTCAGCATGGTCAGTGGACACATTGCAGACAAGGGCTGATGGTGACTTATGAGGAAAGGTCAGAACATGGTAATGTTACCATTTTGGCCTACAGAGATGCTTCCAGGCATCCTAGCCATAGTTGGCTGAGGGAATTCTGAGAGGTGTTATCCAAAAAAGCGAACTTTTGCAAACTCTGAAATGAAGCTCTTGCATTCATAAGTGACACTATTCAACAACAAATGACAAGAAAGGTATGGAATGCTAAAGTCAATGTACAATACATATGATTTGATGCCTACCAGTAGTTACTGTTACAGTTCGGTTAAGCATGCTGTGTGTCCCATTTTATATATGCCCTATTGATCACTGATGGATAGGCATTGTGGCATGTATTGCAGGTGCTGGACTTGTCTTATTATACAGTGGGACCTCTCACATGACCTCCGCAGGCACAATGTGAGGTCATGCAAAGCATTGCATCCCATTATACTTGATAGATGCAGCACTGCAGGTGCCTGCACATCGCATCCATTGACTATAATGGGATGCAATGCTTCATGTTTTTTGTTTTACATGGGGATTCCTGGAATGGAACCCCCATGTATATGAAGGGTGCACTACACTTGTAATGTAACCCTATGTCTGTGAATAAGACACATTCTGCATTCTCAAGATAATTTAGCACTTTAATATCATGCCTCTCTCATCTGACTAATGAATTTTTCTGTTTTCTTTGTGCCTTTTGTGTTCTTTATTTATGGTTGAGAATTTGCCTCTTGCCTGAGCCGAAGGGCCACTATGATTTCTGCAGCCCATTGTACTATGTACCACATTGTTCCAAAGGTCATCTGAACCTTGGGAATGGCTCTTGAAGGAGCATAGTAGAGTATGTCAAGAGGGAGAAAGAGAGAAGGTTCCATAGTGCAAATAGATTTCCATCATCACTTCTTTGGTTCCAAGTCAGCATTCGTATTTTAAGACTATCAATCTCATGCTGCAGTGTGATGTTGATAAAAATATGAATGTATTTGAATGATTCTTTTCCAATGTTAGGACTTACAAAAATTGTATTTAGTGCAATTGTAGACATAAATGCACGTGAGACAATATCTTGCATCTAGATTTTATTAAACAGAAGAGAAAGCAGGCAATGTACTTTGTGTATGCACAATAAATTTTGAACTGGCCATGGAATTTTCTGCAGAAATGCACTATTTGGGATTAGGAAAACTGAGTGGAAACTCAGTTCTTTGCACTTGACAATGCCAAACCTGTGACAGACACTGTTCTTTTTATTCTTTGCTGGAGAATATTTGTTTTATCAGCTTAAATTTTCCTTTGAGAGTATTTTCCCCCCGAGGTTCCAGAAGTCTACTATATTTAAATATCTTGTCTTCATCTCTTACCGTTTATATAACCCTTACATTAATAATTTTCTACATGACCCAAAATCATGTTAGGCATTTAGAGAACAAAGGGAAAAAAGGTGCTGTCCTTTCTCCAAGGAGCTTAGAATCTAATTTTACACATGACAGAACAACAAGGCCATGACAAACAATAGGAGAGATGGGATGAAAAAGGACAAAAGATCCAGCACGCTAGGTAAGCTTCAGTCATCCATTCAAAGAGGAAAATATCACCATGTAACTTAGGTGACTGCCTGCTCACTAAAATAAAATAAAAATAAACTCTAACAAAATATTAGTCAAAGTTATAAATTAATGAGCACTCCTTGTGCAGAATCAGGTCCATCTTAATTCTAGATTTAGCATTGCAATCTGAATAATTTTAGCAGCAATCTAAAGCAATATAATAATTTTTGCCTGGTAAAATTGTAAATGCTGCCTTGGAAATGCCTTTTTTCCTTTTCTGTATTGAACTGTCTGCCCTAGAATCTTAAGTAAAAATATGTACAGGAAACTCATACTTTGTTTTGCTTTTGTCTTATTTGTTTTATATTCTCTTTTTGACCTGGGGAAGCTAGTCAAAAGGGTGGATGTGAGCTCCTATAGATATAACTGCATAAAGACAATGGCCACCTTTTGCTTTCTAGCAACAGCTGTTACAAACATACTTCTTCTGAATGTGGAGGCTCATGTATCTTGGGAAAAGATTCCCTGACTTGTAATGAGCTCATATCCTATAGTTTCTGATTGTGCAATGTGAGTTCCAGTCACTGACATAAATGTCACCTAGACTAGACTAGCTTTTGTTCTTACAAATACAATTTGGTCATTCAAGCAGTAACTAGGCAAGCATACATTATGAACAAATTTCTTCTGTCCAAGTTTATGGGGTGAGAAGGGAGTGACTGCACCTACTCTGTGGTTTGGCTAATATGGCATCAGGAGACATATTACTTATATACATGGAGGCATTTCAGAAGGCCATGGGGACATATGCTTTACTTGTGACAATGTCTTTTGTAGGACCATGTGGATGGCAAAGTGTGAACAAACAAAATACACTTTCATTGTGCCCTCCAATTTTCTTTTAATAGGAGTATCACTGTAAAAGCACATATAAAATCTAATTACATAGACAGAGATAAACAAAAAGCTGGAATTTTAGCCCTAGATATATTTAAAGCTTTTGATTGTGTGGAATGGCCGGCATTAAAAACAATTTTAAATAAAATAGGATTAGGAGAGAGATTTAAAGGGTTAATAAATCAATTGTATTCACATAATACATCTGTAGTGATGGTAAATGATGGATTTACAGAACAGATTCAAATAACAAGAGGAACGAGACAAGGATGTCCATTATCTCCAGTTTTATTTGCAATAGTTATAGAAATGTTAGCGAATGTGATAAGAAATGATGAGAATTTGGAAGGAATTGGAGTTAAGGAAAAAAATAAAATAAGCTTATTTGCAGATGACACATTGTTGACAATTAAGGATCCAATTGAAAAGATAGATAGGATAGATAAACATTTAATAGAGTTTGGGGAGAAGACGGGATTAGAAATAAATTGGGCCAAATCAGAAATAATGTTATTTAATTATACTAAAGAAGAAGTACAAAAATTTATAAGTAGTAAAAGAGGATTACTTAAAATAAAAGAATCAATTAAATATTTAGGAATAGAGATTACAAAAAATTTACAAGAATTACAGGAAAAAAATTTCAAGAAATTAAGATTAGAAACAAAAAGGAAATTAGAGGACTACAAAAATATAAAGCTATCGTGGTTTGGTAGAATAGCAGTGGTAAAAATGAAAATTTTACCTAAAATTAACTTTTTGTTTAGAATGTTACCAATAAAAATATCAGAGGAAGAATTAAAGGAGTGGCAAAAGATATTAAATAATTTTTGTAATGGAAATAAAAAATCGAGGATTAATAAGAAATATTGGTATAAAAGTCAAAAAGAAGGTGGCCTGGGACTTCCAAATTTAAAATGGTATTATTATGCAAATCAATTGAGATATATCATAGAGGGGGTTTCAGGAAAGGGTGATTTAGATTGGTTAGAGATAGAAGATATGAATATTGAGACAAAATTAGAAAATATATTTTTTAGGAATTTTTCAAAGAAAGAAATGGAGAAGATAGAAAATCCTTTTATAAAAAATATAATAGAAATATGGAAAAAAAATAAAAGAAAATTATTACCGAATATATCAATATTAACTCCGATAGTGATGATGGAAAAATTTCCAATAAATTTAAGAGAAATAATAGAGAAAGAAATAAAAAAACAAAAAATTTATAGATTAAAAGAATGGATGAAAATAATGATAAATAAAGATAGAATGAAAGAGAGATTGCAGGAAACTAAAATATCCTGGTTAAATTATATACAATTAGAGCAATGGACAAAGAGTATGAAAAGATATGTTAAGGATTTTAAAGAATATACTAAATTTGAACAAATTATTATTCAAAGAGAAAATATGCAAGAAAATGAAATACTAAAAGGTATTACAAGTGAAATATATAAAATATTAGCAAAAGAACAAGAAGAGGATTTTCTTAGAAAAATGTGGGAGGAAGAGATAGTACAAAATATAGATATACAAGAATGGAGAAAAATTTGGAAACAACGTCATTTAAAAAAATTATCAATAAGAATAAAAGAGAATTATTATAAATTAGTGTGGAAATGGTACTTGACTCCAGTGAAATTAAATCAAATAGATGAGAAATATTCAAGATTATGTTGGAGAGGATGTCAAGAAATTGGTACATATATGCATATGTGGTGGAATTGCAATAAGATAATGGAGTTTTGGCAAAAGGTTTTTAAAGAGATAAAAGAGATTATAGGAGCAGATATACCAGTATGTCCAAATATTGCATTGTTGTCTATATATGATAAGGTTGAGTGTACTCAAGTAAAGAAAGAATTAATAACAAATTTGTTAACTGCAGCGAGATTAATAATAGCAAAAAAATGGAAAGCAAATGAAAAATTTCAAATAGAGGAATGGTATAACGAAGTGTGGAAAATTGCAATTAATGATAAACTAACATGTAGAATTAGGTTTATGAAAGGTTTGGTTAAAGGGAATGATTTTGAAGAAATTTGGAAAATATTTTTGGATAAAGTTCTGAAAAGAGATAGTAATACTACCCTGTCAAAAGAAGAATGGCAATTTTGGAAAGTGGATTAAATAAAATTGGCTCTGGGGGGTGGGTATTTTTTAGTTTTAGTTTTGTTTTTCTTTTATGTTGTATATTTTGTAATTCTTAGTAGGTGTGTGTGTTAAACTTGTGATTTATAGATTTAAATGGATAAGTGATGTTAATGTTTTTTTAAAAAAAAAAAGTTAAAAGAATTAACAATAGAAATAGATTAAAGGGGATGTGAAAAATATTGAATTAAATGTGAAATTATAACAGTTGAACAGATTTATAAATTTAAGGGTAAAGGTGCAAAATAACAATGAAAGTTAGTATTGCTTAAGAGAAGAGAAAAAAAGAAAAAGAAAAAAAAATTTTTTTAATTCACTATTATGTATATCACATGGTGTTTAATTTTTTTTTCTTGTTTTGTATTTGTGATTCAGTTATATAAATAAAAAAAAAATCAAAAAAAAAATCTAATTACATAGTTCTCCAAGTGCTGTATTGTCAGAGCTCATGAGTGTGATGTTGCTACTTGTCACACAAATGAAGATAGTATGGTACCTAGTATAAGGACATGAGTGGTAGCATGGTATAGTGGTTTGACCATTGGACCATGACCCTAGGGACCAAGATTCAGTTCCCTGCTTGGACATGAAAACCCACTGGGTAACCTTGGGCACATCACACACTCTCAGCCCCAGCAAACCTTGTGATAGTTTCGCCTCAGGATCACCGTAAATTGGAAGCAACTTGGAAGCACACAACAACAATGGGGTATAAGTAAGAGAATTGGGATCTACATCAATATATTTCATTGTAGCCTCACCCCTAACACCAAGTGTTTCTGCTCGTGGTTCTAGGTAGCTAGTCAAGGCCTCCTGTTTAAAATATAAAGAGCTGAAACAGGGCATTCCAAACCCCTCCCTGCCATGTATCCTTTCTTCTCCATCCCAGCTCACATAGTTCATTCCTTGGTTACTGGACATGTTCAGTCCTCAACAGGCTGGGCCATACCCTTTTGTTTCCTTTTTTTAAAAGAAAGAGGCTGTATTTCTGATAAACTTGAGGGTTTCCTGTGGGTAATGTTACCTCTTCTATGTTTCTCTGTAGTCCCATTTTGGCTCCATTCTTTTTCCCACTCATTGCCTGAGTTTGCTGTTAGATTGATGAGTGTAATAAATAATAAAGAGGAAAGGCCCATAAAGACACAAATGCTGCAACAATCTGATAACACATCTTTAAATATGTGCTATTTTTTGTTTTTATTTTTTAAAAAAGCTGCTCCAAATAGCATTCTAAATTCAGGTTCATTATGCTTTGTTAGCAATTGAATTATAAATTGTTAAATGTGTTAGGAAGACAAATGTCCAAGATCCTTTGCTCTTGTAATTCTTTAATCAAGGATCTCCCCTGAGTCCTGGCTTTTTTTTTTTAAAGATTGGACATTTATTCCTATGCTTCTTCACTTATTTCTAAGTGAAATAAGTGAGTATTTTAAGTCCCACTGAGATTAGTAGCACTTAGATTGCAGAAGATTGTGCAGTTAATCACCTGTGGTTTTTCCTTTTGCAGAATTCAGATGCACTTGTTTTTCAACACTGTTTACACACACCATTGTAGAACATCACATTTATGCTGCTCCAAAAAATTGCTTTATATCCCAGGGCAATCAAAACCAGGTGTTAGATTCAGCTGCTCCCTTGCTAGTACCTATAGGCAATACATCTTGCTGTTGGCATATATAGTTTGCCATTAGAAGTGTTCCAAAGCTCATCTGAAGTTTAATACTTACCTGGTG
This sequence comes from Ctenosaura bakeri, assembly GCA_948474755.1. NCBI lineage: Eukaryota > Metazoa > Chordata > Lepidosauria > Squamata > Iguanidae > Ctenosaura > Ctenosaura bakeri. The sequence goes on along the minus strand of CAOLHI010003239.1, from coordinate 153,832 downwards.
TGCTGTAGTTCTTGATTCCTATACTCTGGAGTGGTACCAAAAAATTCAGTGTAAAGTTCTATAGAATATAAGGGGTTGCTAATACCCCAGAGGACAGGATCAAATTTCAAAATGACCTTGATAGATTGGAAAGCTATGCCAAAGCTAACAAAATGAATTTCAACAGAGAGAAATGTAAGGTCCTATGTTTGGCAGAAAAAATGGAATGCACATATATAGGATGGGGGATGCGTGGCTGGATAACAGTGCATGTGAAAGGGATCTAGGAGTCTTGGTAGATCACAAGCTGAACATGAGTCAGCAGTATGATGCGGCAGCCAAGAAAGCCAACGCAATTCTTGGTTGCATCAATAGGAGTATGGTGTCTAGATCGAGGGAGGTAATGATGCCACTCCATTCTGCATTGGTTAGGCCTCGTTTGGAATACTGTGTCCAGTTCTGGGCACCTCAATTCAAGAAAGATATCAACAAGCTGGAACGTGTCCAAAGGAGGGCAACCAAAATGGTGAAGGGTTTGGAAGCCATGCCCTATGAGGATGTCTTAGGGAGCTGGGTCTGTTTAATCTGCAGTAGAGAAGGTTAAGAGGGGACATGATAGCCATGTTTAAATATTTGAAGGAATGTCATGTCGAGGAGGGAGTGAACTTGTTTTCCACTGCTCCAGAGACCAGGACAAAGAGCAATGGATTCAAGCTGCAGGAAAGGAGATTCCCCTTGAACCTCAGGAAGAACTTCCTGACAGTCGGAGCTGTCCAGCAGTGGAATATTCTGCCTTGGAGTGTGATGGAGTCTCCTTCTTTGGAGGTTTTTAAGCAGAGACTGGATGGCCATCTGTTGGGAGTGCTTTGATGTCTGTTCCTGCATGGCAGGGAGTTGGACTGGATGGCCCCTGTGGTCACTATGATTCTATAGTTATATGACTCTAATTTCACACAGTGATGTATCTTTGTATAACAAAATATTATGAATTACTGTATTTGAAGGCCAAGATAATGAATACCTGCATCTTTTGCTATGGGCTATGAGTCTATTAAACATTTTGTTAGAGGCACTCATTTTGCTGTGTTTTGTTTGAAATTGTCGTACTCCACAATGGAAGGGGCTTTTTGTCTTTTATATAGGGAGAAGTCCCCCCAGAGGCCTCTGAAAGAACAGGGGTTCAATGCGGGGAGGCAGAAGGTGGAATCCGCGGCTGAATATTAGTAACAAAATATGAAGAGCCCTGTTAGGTCAGATCAGAAGTCCGAGTCTAATGTCCTTCTTTCCTTGTGTCTCAGCTGGAGCTTGGAAAAACAGAAGTGGCAGTCCAGAACTTCTGTGCAGCTGTCATTGCTAATAGCCAGTCCAGCAACAGCCCTGTCATTAGACAAAGTTAAGACAGCCACTTCAGAAGACAGATATTAGGTATCACAAAAGGACAACAAATTGTTAATCATTTGACTTGTTGCTATTGCTCTTGTATGGCTAGATGTACAGAAACGTGCTGGTGGGATTTTCTGCCTCATCCACCAAAATAATCTGGCTGACTTTAGGTGCTACGAAGGTAGTCTTAGCTGGGTTAGGACACCATTTGCTGATCTGCTTTAGGCAACAAAATGTTTGGGAACGGTCCTGAGCTCTTCAAAAACCTTTCCTCCACAAATTGGTTTAATCTACTTTTAAACCCCTGTAAGCCTGTGACGAACACCACTTCACAGCCCTTGTCAGCATAGCTCCTTTTTTGGTGCCTTCTATAATGCCTACATCAGGGGGTTTCACAGCCCTCCAGAGCTGGTTTGGATTTTTTTTATTATTAGTAATTTTTATTGAATTAAAGAAATATTTAAAGAAAACAGTTAATGGCGAGAATATAGAGGGAAGTATATACAACCGCAACAATAACATTCACCCTATAAACATCCAAAAATGCTACAGACTTCCTTCCTTCCTCCCTCCACCCCCTTTTATCCCACCCTCCCACCTCAAGAAGTGAGTGATTAGATATTTATTCTTAATTATCCGATATAGCTTAATCAGAATGTCCATCATTTTCCCGAACTACCACTGTTATCTGTACAGGTCTACTATTTCATAAAGAATTATTAATGTCTAAAATAATGTTAACAGAATGCAGAACGTAAAAGATCGTTTATCCCAATATATATTAGTACTCTTGTGACAAAGACGAGAAGAAAGAGACAAGAAATTTTGTTAATTGTCCTCTGTATGATTATGCAATTAAAGTATTAATTGAAGTCCCTCCAGAGCTGGTTTGAGGAATACAGAGAGCTGCAATGGAGAAGAAGATATTGTTCCCTCTCAGTCCCACTGGAAGTCTACCACTGGATCCCACCCTAAAGAGTGTCAGATAAAGTGAGAGGATAGGAAAACTTTTTCCACAGTCTCTGTTCTCTGATGATATATTTAGCACATTAAAGCCACTAACCCATTAATACTTATTGGAAGACATGACGATGCTGGAAAATGTGGAAAGCAATAGGAAGGAGGACCACACTGCAAATAGATCAACTCAATAAAGTAAGCCTCAATCGTGAGTTTGCAAGAACTGAACAGGTCTGTCAGCAGAGACTCATGGAAGGCTGTCATTCATAGGGTCATTGAAATTGAAGTTGACTTGATGGCTTGCAATAGCAACAAATATGTGTGAACCTAATGTGTCTCATTCTCATTCTCCCATCTGGAAGCCTTTAGCTCAGGAAAGCCTTCACCCCACACTCTCTTCATCCTTGTAAAGCAGGAAAATGTCTACCAGTATGAGCACAACTGATAAACAGTTTTCTGTCAGCTTAAAGACTGATAAATTTATTGTGGTATAAGTGTGCATGGACTAGACCAAGGCTGTCACAAACTTGTGGACCTCCACTTATTAGACTCCAATTCCCATTACTCCCAGACAGCCTTTCCAGTTGTGAGAGATGATGGAACTTGCAGTTTCTGAACTTCTGGAGGGATGTGAAGGTTCCTCAGCTCAGAACTAAAGCTTGTGCCATAATAAATGTGTTAGTCATTAAGTTGCCTTTCTTGTTTTTGCTTCAACAGAAAAACACAGCTATCCTTCTGGAATGTGAGGTGAGGAAGCCTATTTTAGCCACACATGGCACTGCTCATGAAGATAAGATCTTCTTGCAGAAGAGTGGGTTACTTGCATTGTCATGGGACATCTACTTTTAAGGAGCTTTGTGTTCTCAGGAAGAAACCCAAAAACCTACAAGAAGGAGAAATGTAAGTAGACACAATGTCATCCTTTCCTACAGATAGAGAAGACTTGCTGGCAGCCAAGAAATCATGTATGTGCTTTATGAGTGATTGTTGACGCAGGGCTTTCTGTCCAGGAATGCACAAGCAATGGCCGATCCCACTGTTACATATCTATGAATGAAACAGATGGTAATATCTGGAGCTAACTAACCTCTTAGCATGACTGGGTTCCAAGTCTTCATAATATTTCATACCTGAGGGAAGTTTCTGGCTCAGCTAAATAGATTGAACTGATGGGATCGGTGTGGGGTGTGGAAGAATGAGATTTCATAATATTTGGTATAAATCTGGTGCTAAAGGAAAGGGGTTGGCAAGGTTTTCAGTGAGCTTTTAGTGGTGGTACAGCACAATATCTGCACTATTAACATGTTGGCAAATTATATCAACCTTGGAAAAGCAGAGCTCAGAAAGTTAGTTTTGAAAAGCATTTAACTGAAATTATAGTCCCAGGCCCCACACCTTGAGTAGTTATAACTATAATTGCAATCTTTAAAAAGCAATTCTTTTTAAGTTGCTTACTAATTCTTCTTCATGTTCCCTGAGCACAACTTATATAATGTCTGTTTAGTTATTTTTTAAAAATCTGAATAGTACTAGGTATGGTACAAAATAACTCCTTCTTCCCATTTATATCATTGTCATATCAAAGCTGAAAACAGAGCATAAGGCTGTCTACCAGCTACAGGGAGGGGACAAAATGCGAGCATTGCCCTCAAATAACAATCCCACCATAGAATTTCCTTCACTTCCCAGATTTCTAGTGTCCCTTCAGCTGAGCAGTTAGAAATGGAATTTAGAGAAAAGGGACAGACAAAGTTACCAAGGCAATGTAAACACAACAAAGATAGGAGTCCTTGGTGTGAACAATTTTGTATGTCTCACTCTCTGCAATGCTAGAAATGTGGAGATTCAAAGAAAATTTCACTTGGGGGTCAAAATTCTCATTTGGAGGGGCAGTGTGCTCAATTTGATCCCTTCTGGTTGATTTTGGCTTGCAGTTAGCCTTACCTGATGTATCAGCTCTCTCGTAGTGCTTGAACACAGACTGCCTTGTTCCTGTCTTTCCTGCTCTGTCCTTGATTATTGTGCGCTGGATATTGCTAATTGTTGTGGTGATGTGTGTATGTTTAATTATGTATGTTTTAATCTGGTTTTAATTGTTTAGATTGTTTAATCTTGTTTTAACTTTTGTATCTTGTGGATTTTTAACTATGTCTTTTTTATTGTGGTAAGCTGTTTTGAGTCCTGATCAGGGGAAAAGGCAGGAGAGAATTTGTCGTTGTTGCTGTTGTTATTCAGCCCCCCACCCCACAATAGTTATACCCCTGAACTACATGAGGCAGCACTTGAACCATGTGATATTCCTCCTCCACCATTTAGCAAGATCATTCCTCAATAAGTATAAAAGCAGGTAAAGGGTAACAGCTACACCACAAAAGGAGTAGAGTTAAGTTGCAGTCATAATATATTGTAGTTATACTTTCACCACCAGGGAAATTAATTAATTCCAAAACACTATTTATTTGTATCAGGTTATTTACAAGCTCTGTGGCTGTATGTTGAGTGGGTGGTGTAGCAACATGCAAGTCAGGCAGTATTTCAAAAGGGTGAAGATTATGCTCCATACATTCCATGAATAATTTTTTTTCATTCCTTGTGCTTGTAAGATCTAATAGCATTTTTAATTATGGTGGGCCATCCACTTTATTGTGATGATATATAATCCCTTTATTAATGATAGTTAACAGTGCAGTCCAATTTACTCAGAAGTAAGGTCCGTGGCATTTCTAAGACTTATTTCTTGGTAACCTGGCATAGGATTGCAGCTTAAAAGTGCCTGCCACCCCCAACTCCTATATCTAGGGTTGTAGTAGAGCAGATTTTTCGCGGTTGAAGTGCAGGAGTGTTTTGATTAGCACAGACTGTGTTGTAGTCTGCCACCACTTCAAACTTCCTGGTTCCCTCTGAGATTAGTTGTAATCATTACAGAAGAGAGATAATTTTCTTTAGCAAGTATCTGTTGTTGTGAGTTGTAGTGCAAAGTATTTTTATGGTGGCTTAGTCTTAAAGGGCAATTAAGACCTATCAGCTTTAGTCACTTGCTTTTCTATGAGGAGTAAGTCTTACTCCTGATTGAATTTAAAATGATTAAAGTTGGTTTGTGTATATGGATCAACACAGCTGCCTCAATTTTTGCACTCACATTGGGGACAAGGTTGTAGTGACCACTGTGATGAGTGTCTGCACTCCAGAATTTAACAGTAGACCATTGGCGACACTATAGTGGTTTTCCTTCAAGGGTGTTCTGGTCACATCTGGTCACATCCTAGATTTTATTATATAATGGATCCTTGGGTCCATAGAGAGGAGACTGTGTTATGTATATGGGCATGTTGTCTAGACACAGAGAACCACAGACAGGAAATATAGCAAGACTGTGGTAGAAATGTTCATACGGTAGATACATATGCCATCACTGTCAATAATGAGAAGAAAACAACAGTGTCCCCTGCTACATATTTTGCTGTGTGGCAACAGTGTTAACACAATGTGCACAACAGATAGGGTATGTTAGAACCATGTTACCCCATTATAGATTTCAAGCATTTTCTTCTGAGTATTGTGAGCAGCATAAGATAAAACTGTGGCTGGAAGCACCTTTTAATTTCACATTAACATAGTTATTTTATATAGTTAGAAGAACTGAAGTTCTTAGTTTAAAGTGTCCATATTGTGCCAGAGTACTAAATTAGCCAGGATCCCGATGAATATTGCATATAGAAAACATAAAGAACCCTGTTTGTGGGCCTGTTGGATATAAAAGTCAAATTATGAATGAATTGACTCAAAGCTACTTGCCTCCAAAGCAGCTGACTTTTATTTGCCATTACACTTTTGACCCTTCTTTCTGGTTTGCTACTTAACTTCCAATGCTATCTTTCTAACTGGCTCTTTATTATTATTACTGGGAGGAGATAACTTTGTTTCTGACCCAGCAGTGGTTTCCTATTCGGGCACACACTATGTTATAATTTTAGCTCTATAGGGCACACACAATTGCCCCAGAAATGTAAGAACCAATTTTGCGCTTCCATGCCACATAACATGGAGAGAACTAAATATTCTCAGTATTTGATGACCAGAATAACTTAAAGAGGCACTGTTTGCATATTCAGAGTATTTCTAGTACAACATTCTAGATTCTGCATGGGCAAGGGAGTGTTCCCAGACTTAAATATGCTGTACAAGCTCTGCTAGTAACACTTTTTCAATGCATACCTGGAAAATTCTGAATGGGTAATGTACAAACTTTCTTGTCCACATTTATGCTGACTTTTCTCAGCTTAACAGCAAAGGCAGACAGTCTGTTTATAGCAAGCTTCATGCGCTCGCACAATGCTGTACTGTTCAACTTGTGGGCTCAGAGGGGAATGTTTTAAAAATATAAAATGGCTCCATTGACTGTTTCTTCTTCTTTAAATCAGGAAAATGTTGCTGTTAATATTAGCTGGTGGAAAAGCTTCCTTTTAAGAAAAACAAAAACTCAGTCCTATATTTGAGGCTTAGCATGTTGACATAAGAGAAAGGACTAGAATGTTGCTAGATTTGGTGCCATAGCATTCACAGAGAGTGGATTGAGGATGCAGGGAGAGGAAATAAGGAGCTTCCATTACCTTATATGTCCTGTGTAGGAGGCATTCAGAATACTAACCCTTAAAATTAATACAGCACAGAAGCAAATATTCCTCCTGCATACCCATAAGCACCAGGAAGACAGAAGAGAAAAAGGAAGGAGCAATTAAAACAATGACTGACCTTCAGCTGTCCCTGGAAAACCCTGTTTGCTATCTTTCTCTACTACCACAGAGAGTAGGGCTGCCAGATCCTATTGAATGTATAATAGCATTTGCTCATTCTGTTGGTTTTAAATGTTTGTACATTTAAAAATTCTATTGCCCTGACTAATGTCAAACTGTATTTAAAAAAATCCAAGGGCCAGGCAAATTTAAAACAGGCTTCCTCATTCTGGCAGTTTCCAGGTGGTGTTAAGACCCGCAACCCCAGTTAGTCCAAGCCAGAATGGCTAATAGTTGATAGCAATGGGAGTTGCGGTCCAAAACATTTGGAAGTCATCAGATTAGGAAAGGTTTGAGGAAAGTATAAAACTCTCTGTTGGGGCCTTCTTGAAATGGTATGTATATATGTAGGAGAGTGTGTCTGGGTTGGTTCACTTGCAGCAGCTGTTGCATAAGCATTATTTGAACTAGCCCTTTGTATGACTTCAGTGAGTGAACAACACATTTTTTAGTCTTCATTCCATTAGGCTTTGCCTCCATATTGCAGTTAGCACTCCTAGAAATTCCAGAGGAAACTGTCCTTCATCTTCAATTATTCGATGTGAGCGTGGTTCACAGAGTAGCTCGCAACAACATAATTATATTTTTAAATAATATAGCAACATTTAAAGAGTGCTCACTAACAATTCCAAGATGAAATAAAATTTAGATAGCTGTACAAATAGTAATAGGTGAATCAAAACATACATGAATAAATATGCACCAAGATTAAACAATGTGCTGAAAATTCATTGTAAGAAAATTGTAAGGAAGTATAAAATTGTATTTGGGGAAAATCATTACATCCAGCAATGAACTCTGAACTAGACCCCACTCTGATAGCCTCTGTGCAAATTCAGTAGGAGAAGCAACTGCCTTTTATTACTGGAGTGAGCAAGAGCCTCTTCTACCCAAGCCAGGTGGAAATGGGCCAGGCAGCTCACTTTCATTGGATAACAAAACAAGCCAGGTAGCAGTGGGAACTCTGCCTTGGTATGCACAAGCAGTGTGGTGATGCACACTTCATAGTTGCTTCTGCTTGCAGGAGATTTGTTCTTTGGTTTCTTTATTATGCCATCCAAGCACAGCTTCCATTGTGGCTTATTTCTATCCCTCCCCCCTTCAGTTACCATTCATGCTACAGAATTATAGTGCTATTATTCTGCTTTAACTGCCATGACAATATTCTATGGAATCCTGGGATTTACAGTTTGGGGAGGGGCATTTAGAATTCTCAGCCAGAGAGTGTCAGTGCCTTACCAGACTATAAATCCCAGGTTTCCATAAGATGGAACCATATCAGTTATAGGCTGGAATAATAGCATTATAATTGTGGAATGTGAAAGGGCCCCAGGTTAGACAAAGAATCTATAGTTAGTTTTAAGGTTTATTTATCTAGCATGCATGTGTGTGTGCATGAATGCATGCAGGGGAGAAAACAAGCTACAGCAGTGGCTGTACCAGTCTTCAGACAGCACAATAAACAAACCACTTGCTTGATTGCAATCTGGTACACTTAAGTAGCATGCGGTAACACAGGGCTCATACATAACAAGCCAGGTTTCATGTAGTTTGCTGGCTTGTTGTTTACATGTAATTTTCAGTGACAGATATGTCATTGCTGCTTACCACTCATGGCTCATACCCAGCTTTCTGCACATGGAATTCTTAAAATGGTAGGATTGCCTAGGCCCTAGGCCCTCAGTGCTACTGGAATATCATTAATGTTGTCTGTCACTCACCTCTTCTTTGCTTCTGCATGACATTAGACTGTTAATCTTGCATTTGCTTGTTGATATTTCTGTGCAGTAGACGTGCATATGCCCCAGAGGTCTGAAACAGTTCAGTCCTGTCTGTAATTAAAAGAAAGGTTACAAAATGGAAGGCTAGATTGCCATTTTGATCTCCATCACGTGATTAACAGCTACTTGTCACAAACTGACCAATCTCTGGAGGGCTGGTTTTGGGTGATGGAAGCAAAGATTCAGAAGTTTATTATCCATAAAGCACATAGGATAGTCTGTTGGACCTATGGTCACTTGTTTCTTAAGGTGAACATGCTACTTTACCCATTTTTAAAGGTTATAGATAAGATGGAAAAGAAATGTAAAAATGAAATTCAAGCATTGCAGTATAACTCAGCAGGAGGGTAGAAACTGGGTCCAGGTCTCCTGAAGCTGAAAAACTGCATGTGTTTTATTTCCTGTAATCTTTAATACTGGTAATTTTCTTTCCCCTGAATCTCTCACTCTTTTCTTGTAGAGTCAGGGACAGCTGGCATGATGACAGGAGATCTAAAAAATGAATGCTTTGTCAGTCTCCGTCTGGATGTTACCATCATTTTAATGCTAATGTGGTTTCTCCTCAGTCTTTTTCACATCTGAATGTAAGCAACCCAAGCCTCCTGATATTTATGGGATTTTACTAGATTAGCTAAAAAACCTTTAAAGCAAAGAGGCAGTTCATTCAGGAGTGGGGGGTTTGCTAAAAGTGCCACCTTAGATAAAATATTACAGGAGTCAAGTAAGTATAAATAAGACCTTTGCCTATGAAATGGTTTCTTATGTGAATTTGGGATTAAGGCCAAGAGTATGTCTAGGTTTTAGGGAAATTTATTAGCCAAGGTCAACTGTATTTCTAGGACTCGGAAGATGGGATGGCAAAGAATTTGCCAGTTGGAGTCAGGCACTTCCTTAGTTCATTGCCTTCTTTTCACTGGATATATTCTCCACCCACTCCTATTTACTTTTTAAAATTCTCAGGATTATTAGAATTTGCAGATATGCAATTCTGGTTTCCCCCCCCCTTTCTGAATTGCAGCATATTGTGAGTAGTTCCCCACAGTAACTGTGTGAGTCCAACATACTCTTCTGAGAAGCATATTCTCCTCAGAGACTGCCCAGTAGCAATGCCTCCCCCCTGTGTTTCTGAGGAAGTGTTGTGCTGTGCAAGACATTATTTCTTTCTGCTCTACTAATTTTTTTCCAGATACCCGGTTGCCCCATCTTAATTAATCCACTTATCTCTGTCTTGCCCTTTGGATATTATCCTGAGTCAGGTTATGCTTTAGTTTAATGACTCCTTGTTTATGTGTGTGTGTCTTCAAGTCACCTGTCAACTTAAGGCAACCTCATGAATTTCATAGGGTTTTCTTAAGCAAGGAATACTCAGTTTTGCCAGTTCCTTACTTTGAAATATAGCTTACAGCATCTCCTATTTGTTGGTAGTTTCCCATCCAGGTACTAACCAGAACTGACCTTGCTTAGCTTCCAAGATCAGAGAGAACCACAAAAATGGACATATTTTTTCTAAGAATAGCCTTTTCATTTTTGTTTTGTGTTTTTGACTTTTCTCCATCCTTCCATCCATTCAAATCGTGCTTCTGATTCTTACCACCTCCTTTCCATTTTGACATTTAATATGCCCTCCTGCAACCTTTCTCAGAATGCAGTTGTTCACAAATTCGAAAGTCAAGGATGGCATGTTTAAAATACTAACCTCCAACAAATTACACATGTATGAATCATGGAAGAAGCTCCTTCCTTCCTTCCTTCCTTCCTTCCTTCTTTGTTTCTCATACCGCTAATAATCTGCTTTTCTTAAGAATTCCCATGGTTTTTCTTTGTGTCTCTGAGATTTCACCTCTTGTTGTCCATTGTGTTTCTGACTTATTTCACTAACATGTTCTACTGATGTTTTGCTCTGTGTGATTATGTTTCCAGCCGCTGGGCTGTGGCACATTTGTGTGTGGTGAAAGGGCAAGTATGCCACATCAGTGAGCCACAAGCAAATGACGGGAAGTGGTGCACAGGTTGAAAACCACTGGGCTAAGTGTTTGCTTGAAAAGTGTTGTGGGATTTTTGCAGTTTAAATATCTGCTTTAAATAACTGATAAAGAGGGCAAGAATTAGAGTGAGAAGGGAAGGGAGCTTCTTCTCCTCCTCTTTTTCTTCTCACTCCTTCCCTGCCTTTTCTGCACTCCAGTCAGTGGCAGGGGAATTTGCAACAGGCACTTGCTTAAGCCTCATGTGCCTTTGAACCAAGGGAGTGATGGTGAAGGAGTACGGTTGACGAGGAGATGAGGACTCACCTTCCTCTTCACTCTTAACACAGTGGCAGATGCTCCCCTTTCACCTCTGTCTCAGCAGTTCTCCATGGCGGAGAAATGGGGCAGGCACTGTACTGTGCTAGATAGAGATTGTCTTGTGGGGGTATACAGGAAGAAACCAGTGAAGGGAGGCCAGAGCAGGGGACAAGCAAGTAAAGGAATAAAGCCAACTGAAGGTCTGACAAGAGAAATTGTGGCAGACAAGGCAGCTCCTTGTACTTCATGGCGTAGTTGGTGGAGGGAGAGAAAGGAAGAGGCTGTCCCACCTACTTGGAGAGCTGTTCTTGCTTTCAGGTGCAAAAATGGGTGGGAAGAAGAGAGACTGAGCAGGGGTGTATGAAGTCGGGGAAAGGGGGGATGTTATCTCACCTTCCAGCTCAGGCACTGTTTGATTGCTGAGTCTTCTTGACCATGAGCCAGCCCCCTCCCTGTTTCCTGCCTTTTGGTGCTTTTAATAATGCTTCGGAAAGTTGTAGTTATTTAATACTAAACACAATCTTAGTACTTGTTTATTTTAAAACGAGTCTTAAAAAAACTAATAATATGCCATGACAATTTTAGCACCTTGTCAGTGTGTAGTGAGACGAAAAATGTTGAGAACCCACTGTGTTAGGAGGTAAGAATAAAAAAGGGTGGCCTTCTGGTGTTTTCTTATAGGTTTCTTCCCTGTTTTTATTACCAGGAATAATCTGTTAAGAAGGGAAAGATAAAATAGCTGCACTGTGCCTTTTAATTGCTGCCAGTAACAACTGTCTGTTGGGAAGCAAGATGCTCCCTTCTATACTTTGAAATGACTAGCATAATAAACAATTAAACCGTCTCTCAGGTACGCATGCCAAAGGCACACATTCCTTTGCTTCATAAAAAGATGACTGTTTGACCTGAGCTGATAACACTGCTGTATTATGAGGCATCAAAAAGTAATTGCAAGAAGTGCTCTTAAAATGCATTGGAATCTTGACCTTCCTGCTTTGAAATCTTTCTCACACACCCATCCCTGACTTCTGAAATGAAGAATCTGTACATCCTTTCAGGGTACACTCCCTGCCAAAGATCCCCGTACTCTCTGGTTCTCCTTGAAGAGTGGATTCTTCACGGTGACATGCATTGCACAGCCAGGCAAGGCTTTGAACTAAAGTCTGTCCACAAAAGATGTGTCTAATGCCAATCCGTGTTATTTCCATCTTTACCACTAGGATAGTGAAACAGCTGTCTGGGGATGCTCTTGTCTTATTTATCACTTATTTACTATATTTCTACCACACTCTTCAGACACAAAGGTTCTCAGAGTGGCTTACAAAGTGTTAATTTGACAGTTCCCTGCCTTCAGGCTTGTTGTTGTTGTTGTCATGTGCCTTCAAGTAATTTCTGACTTATGGTGACCCTGAAATGAAGTGGGGTTTTATGGAGGCCGAGAGTGTGTGACATGCCCAAGGTCATTCAGTGGATTTCCATGGCCGACCAAGGAATCGAACCCTGGTCTCCAGGGTCTAATTCAATGCCCAGACCACTGCACCACTCTGACCCTCAGACTTACAGTCTAAATAAGACATGACACACAAGGGAAAGGGAATATTAGTGGGGGAGGGATTAAATCTAGCATATACTGCCTCTTCTTCTCTCCCTCTGAGGCCACAGCTGTGGCATTTGGGATGCAGGGAAAGCCTTTCACCTGCTCTGGCCTAGACATGATGGAGCTGTGCCTGCCTCTTCTTCTGTCCCTTAGTGGCCAGGGCAATGGAAACAGGAATGGAGGGAGGCCTTTCATTTGCTTCTGTGCCTAGGCATGTTGGAGCTGTGCCTACCTCTTTTTCTCTCCTTCCAAGCTGGGATGGTAGGAGGGTCTTTCATCTGCTCTTAGATCTCGCCTTTCTCTTTAAAAGTAGCCAGAAGAGCTTAGATCAAGTGTGGCTGATTGACTGCATGACTTTTTAAACTGTATTGGCAATATTGGCTTTAGGGCTTTTTGAGAATAATAAAAGTAGGCACAGGAAGTGTTCTTCAAGCGCATTGGGTTTTTCGTCCCCAGTTTACTCTCTTAAAACCTTGGTATGACTCTTGATCCTTCTGTGGAGAAAGCTCGTGTAGTTCTTTGTACAAGCAGAATCTTTGTTCTTCCCACTCTTTCCTTTCTTCAGCACCATACATAATCAAAAGGGCCATCCCACTTTATGGTAGACATGTGGTAATAGAGTTAGAGGCAGAGAGAGAGAGAGAGTTAGATCCCTGCAGGGGCGGGAGGGGGGCATGGCCACAGGACATGGTGTGTGGCCACGGTGCATAAAGGTATGGCCACGGCACACAGGGGTGTGGCTATGAGCCAGGACACCCCCAAAATATTGCCACCTGGGGCAAACCGCCTCTATCTCCCTGTTGTTCCTATGCGATTGGATCCCTGAGATGGTTTCTGAAAAAAAGCAGCTTTTCAGAGTTCAGCCAAATAAAGATTTCACCAAACCCCTGCCAAGGAAATGTTGTTCATACTGGAAGTCAGCTCTACAAAGTATGATGTACTAATAAAGAACACAGGGCCTCTAAGCTTGTGCTGAATATTTTCTACTAACAGGGATAACGCCCACGCTTCCAGAATCAGAAGTGAAGATTTAAAAGAAAGAAACAATTATGACTTCCTCGTAAGTCCCACTTTAAAAATTCTCCAAATAAATCACCATTGTTGTAGTGCAGTGCTTGAGAGAGACTCCCTTAATGCCATATGTATGTCTTTGCAAACTGTTATGGGTCTTCATTCTTCATGATTACACTGAACGATCCCTGGGAAAAAGTGTTCCTTTTTTTCTTTTATTCCTTTTTTCCCCCGCACTGCTCCTTGGGGCTTAGAGGCAAATGAGGTAGAATAGCTCTCTGACTCTGATACAAATCAGTGTTTTAAAAGAAATGCATTAGGAGACCCACTTAGGCATGTCATTTACAATCCCTTTGGCATATGACCAGATAGACAAACTTTCATTGAGACTTCTTGGTGATGCGCTGAGCTGAAGTGTGGGAAAAATCCTCAACACTGCACTTGGCTTTTTGTCTGCCATGCCATTATGAACCCTGGAATATTTGTCCTTCCCTTTATGGAGACTTTGCTTGCTCTTGTGCAGCATCCTTGGCTTGAGCATCTGTCAAGTCTATTTCATCCTTGTAAAAATAATACAGTTCTTTTAGCATAAAATAAAAAAAAGGGCAGACAGAACAGACAAAGAGGAATACAAGTCAGGCTGCTCAGTTTATTCTTTTAAGGTCCAAAAATAGAGGCAGAGATTATGGCCTTAGTTGAACATGAATAAGCCCCTTTGATTTTAATAAATTAGACTGTGTTTTCAAGGCTGTTTTTTCTTCCCACAGCAAATGGTCATCAGCTTTTGTGCCTGTACCAAAGTAGGGACAGATCACTGAGTCAATTTTGGTTCCACCCAACTGTTTTTTTCCTCCGTTCTTAAGTTCATTTCTGCTTGTTTCTAAATAATTTTTAAACATTCCTTATAAAAATGTGCATGCATTTTCTAAGATGTGCATTGATATATGCATCAGTGTACACATTTTGGCAAGTACTTTCCCCTTATACAATTTACTGTTTTGCACCATTTTCAGTAATACAGTCATTTTTGTGGACGCATTTCTCTGAGATAACACAATTTCTGACTGGGAATTGTATTGCAAAAAATCCGGGAAAGTACAAATTAGGGTCCACAGTCACATTTCTCATTCCTTATTGATCTGGGGGTTATGCAAATTAAGTAAGTACATAAGAACATTCAGACTAGAGCTGGGCTGGATTGCTTGTGTGAATGCAGGCAAAACAACAGGGCTGAATTTGGTTCAGGCAAACACACAGTTTATGATTTCAGTAAGATTCTTAGCAGCCCATCCAGAGGTATGTTTAAGATGTAAGCTGCAATCCTTATACTCCAGAGATGGGAAGAGTACGTGCCTGGGGCTGCAGGTAGTTTTTATGCTCTCAGCCACTCAAGACTCCCATTGCTACTCTTTCTAGCAAAAGAAATTAATGATCTATGATGCATTATATAGTACAGGAATTAAGCAGATTATAAGTGTGCAGAGAAGTGTGTACACAGTCTATAGAATCTATAAAGTGTAGACAATCTGTATTATTCCGATGTTAGACATGAAACAGAGCATGACATTTCAATGCAGATGGCTTTGCTCTCCCTTCCAATCTGTCTTTCAGAGAGGTAATGCTCACAGAGCCACACAAAACACCCCTCCTCTCTTAAAATCATCCTGGGGAGAAACAAGTGGGAAATGAGGTTGCTCTCAGGCCCTACTTCTAAGCTTGCCTGAATTACATGTCAGTCCTTTACTGCGAACAGAATTCTGGATTAGATAAAAGTAACCATCTAACCTGTGCACTTGGGCACTCTCTTCTACTTTGTGACAGCATAGGTGTTGCTGTCAGGTTGAAAAATTTGGCTGGGGGACTTGTGCTGGCTGGTGCAGTCTATAAGTGGGAGTCCAAAAAGTAATTTTTCATTTAATAATAGGGGTCCAAACTATCATGAAAGCCTAACTATCATTCAATACCATATAATCTTTACCAAAGTTTGGCTCAGTGTTGTTCCTTCTGCTCCTCTGGATGATGGTTTTGAGGGAATTCTGTACAGAAATCCTTTGGAGATAGATTAGTAGAATCTGTATCTCATACATTTTTCTTTTGTAATTTTTATAGAGACATATTATATCCCTCTTAAATAAATTCCCTGGAAGATCTTCTAAGTAGTTTTTGATTTATTAACAGATGCTAATAAATATGTAACAGAACTTCTTGAAAAATATATTTTCTCGGCTGAAAAGAAAAAATATTACTGAGACACATATGTAATATTTGGACACCCCTCTGTAATTATATTATGTCTATAAGTTTTGAAATCTTAAATATGTTACTTGTTCTGTCTATTTTGCATTGTTTAACTTTTCTAATATATTTCGTATGATGGATCTCTTGTGTTTTAAGGGTCTCTGACCACATAATAAATACTCACTCAAAGTAACTTCTCTAAGCTCTGCCTGGCGTTAGCTTAGAGTACAGCCACAAAACAGTGTTAGAAGGTTTTCTGTGATTAAAATAGGCTTGTCATGTGCCATACATTAATGTTAATTTTTTTTTCCTTTTAATTGGCTAGTGTTAGTATGCTATGAAACTTGAATGATGAGTTACAGTTGTTGTTGCTTAAGGAAACATCTAGAGGCCTAACTACCCTGAAGTTTACAGATGCTGCCTGATCTTAGAAGCTAAGCAGACTCAGTGCCTGAATGAGGGACTGGCAAGGAATATCAGGAGTTGTAGGCTATATTTCAGAGGAATGCAATGGCAAAATATTTGATAAGTGTTCCTTGCCTAAGAAAACCCTGTGAAATTCCCAGGTTGCCATAAGACAACCTGAAGGCATGTGCGCGCGCACGCACACACACACACACACACCTCTCTTGAGATCTTCCTTGTCTTTTATGGTCCACGGAACTCACTGTTACTCTGCCCCCCTCTCCCTCAAACACACACTGGATTGGTAGGAAGGTAAAACAAAGATACAACCTAACTGTCTTCAGTACTGACTTTTCTTAAAAGGCATAAATCAATTTTATAGGCCTCATAAATAGGCTGGCATCCCGTTAGCAACATACAAACATGTACGCTTCCCTTGTGCCTGAGACATACCCTCCAATTATCCCAATTTGGTAGGGACAGTCCCAATTAATCCCCTGTTGTCCCACCTTTTCAGCTGCTTTTAAAATGTCCGAGTGTCTCTCTTCTCCTCCCACTTTACCTCTTTGTCTTCAGCTTATTTTAACTGTTGCAAACTGAATTAAAGTAGAAAAGTAGTGTGTAAGTCAGCAGCAAGGAGAGGAGAGAAGGGGACAGAATCTTGCCCTTCCCTGTAGGTTTGGGCAAAAGCAAACTGCTGCAGCTTCTCCTAGCTTGGGGTTTCTTCCTCATTAATAACTTTTGTCACCTTGACCACACTCTGATGTTGTTTAGGGCCACACGTTTCTAGTTTTCACCTCTGAAGTGTTGGAGAGTATGCTGTGTATGTCCTTTTTTGGGCACTATGGAAGTCAGTATTCCTTTCCTTTCTTCAGGGCACCCAGAGCCTCCCTCCGTAACCCATTGTACAGCCTCTGAAGCCCCCCTCCCCCAGTATGGCCATTATTGTGCCTCTTGGGTCACAGATAAGGTGGTTGAACCCTTTGGCTATAGAAACACAGCCAGATGCTTCTCCATGTCGATGCATAGGGAGTGTTTAAGGGCTGTAGGTAAATTAGGGCTCAGCCTAGCATAGATCCGCACATGGAATTGCTATACTGTACTGAGCTATGTATATATTTATACTTAAATACTAAAACCATGTGCTTATGCTGTGGAGTGTGTTCTTGCAGGCCATTGTGTTCAGTCAAGTATGAGAATAGCGTGTGGCTTCCTCATTTACAAGCTGTGTCTAGTTGTTATGTAGGCCATGTAGAAAATTCACATATAGACATGTAAATCAAAGTGCTTGTTTTCCCAAGATGGCCCCCTTAAGTTTTTATTACAGAGAAATTTGAATATTTACTTTATTGATGATTTGAGTTCTGTTTTCTTTTTCTTTTCTTTTTCAAACCTCTCTTCCTCAAGTTTAAGACAGAAGCTTTAATTTTTATCATAAGCAAAGGGCATATATATTTGAAGGGAAAATTACATATATACCCAATTAAGTTGAAGACAATCAGCATCTGATCTAATCCTCAGCTAACTCTGGTAAAGTGCTATAAATACATACACGCCTATATTAATATGGAAAGGGGCTGAGCGCCCAGAAAGTCTCTTGGCAGCTCCTGCTGTCTGGTTAGAAAAGGAAGCAAGCAACAACATTTGAACATTCAGTTCTGAGACTTGAAAGATTTCTGGATTTTATTATGGACTCAACAGGGTTTTCATTATGCATGTGGCCAAACGGAGAGGTTTACGCAAGAGGAACATATTGCCATTGAACATGTTTGTAATTTTACACATTGTTAAATAATTGAGATAAATAAATAAATACCTTCAAACCGTACACAAATTGAAAAATGCCTAGAGGGAGAAAGGGCTGCAATGGCAAGAGAGACTGACAAGGATAAACAACGGCAAAAGGACATCCTGAACCCTTCTCTTGATCTGTCTGCTCTAAGACTTATTGGTTTCATCCAGCTAAAGTCAAACCAAAGGGTCCATCCTATAGTCCAATTAAGAGACGAGAGTTTATATTAGTTTAACTACTCAGGAGTCTGCACTGTCCCAAGAACATAAAACAAACAGTAATAGCAACAGAATAGGTCCCATTGTTGAACTGTGCTTAATGTTAAGATACTTGTAAAGGTTTAGTAAAATCTATTCTTCTCAAACTCAAGCCTGGTAGAACTGTTCCTGCCTTCTGGGACAAGTGAGAAAAAGTCTTTTCCCTCTTTTGTGTAAAAAGCTTGCAGGTTTTGAAAATTGTTCTTCTGTTCCACTTGCCTCATCCTTACTCTCTCCATTAATACTCTCTCCATTAATAATGGCCATTTCTGCACTAGGCTGTTATAGCGCTATGATTCCACTTTCAACATCCTATGGAATCCTGGAGTTTGCAGTTTCAGGAGGGACCAGCCAGCCCCTCCCAAAATGGCAAACCCCAGGATTCCATAGGATGTTGAAAGTGGAATCATAGCACTATGACAGCCTAGTGCGGAAATGGCTAATCTCTCTGGTGGCGTGGCTAGCTGCTAAGTGGTGTGATGGTACACCGTACTGCACCTTGTTGTTGTTGTTGTTGTTGTTACTATTGTTGTTGTTGTTGTTGTTGTGTGGCTTCAAGTCATGTCTGATGTGTGGCAACTTCTGGGGTTTTCTTGGCAAGATTTAAGAGTTGGTTTGCCTTTGCCTTCCTCTGAGGCTGAGAGCATATGGCTTGCTCAGGGTCATCCAGTGGGTTTCCATGGCTGAGTTCAAACCCTAGTCTCAAGAGCCTTTGTCCACTGCTTAAACCACTACACATGCTGGCTGTCTTGGTGCACCATAGTCAACTCTTTTTTAAACATTTGAGTCTGATTTTTACATGAGCCAAAGTGCCAATTTGCACAAGTATCTTTGCAGTATGAAAGCAAAACTTCTGCTTACCTTTTAGAGCAGTGGTTCTCAACCTGGGGGTCGGGACCCCTTTGGGGGTCGAACAACCATTTCACAGGGGTCGCCGCTCCTCAATCCTGCCCCCTCCTTTTAAAAGAAGGTGGCCTCACAGCCAATGGGAGCAGTGCTTCTTAGACCCCTGCGCTGGGGTTCAAACTGCAAACCCCAGGATTCCATAGGATGGTGAAAGTGGAATAATAGCGCTATAACAGTCTAGTGCAGAAATAGCCAGGATGACTTTCTCCTCTCGCTTTTGTTGTGTGTGGACCCTTGGCGCTTGCCACGTGCACGTGTTGTGTTCTTTGCCCTGACTGTCTTGCATTCCTCACTTTTTGTATGTTCAGCGTCTGCACTCCCTTTAAGGGAGGGAGGGAGGGAGGGAGGGAAACAAAACGCATCTGCTTATGCCGCCGCCATCTCTTCTCTCTCCCTGTCCTTTCCTCCCTGCGCCTCGTGTAAAATGTGGGCTGTTTTGGCATTGCCTTTGGGAGTGACTGGCTTTTTGAACTGTGAAAACCCAACATTCAGAACTAGAACTGCTGCCTTAATTCTGGCATTGACGGACACTTTCTGTGCTTAAAAAAGGGGGGGAGGGTTACCAGTTTTTAGGCATTAGAAGTCTATCCAGAGCAGTGATTTAGGGCAGTGTTTCCAATCTATTTGATGTTGGAACTAACTAACTAACTAACTAACAAATAAATAAATAATAACGAAAATGATTTTATGGTTGGGGGTCACCACAACATGAGGAACTGTATTAAGGGGTCGTGGCGTTAGGAAGGTTGAGAACCACTGCTTTAGAGTGTAATTTAATTTCATACTTCATTCTTAAAGATGTAGATTGGGACTCTGGTGAAGGCTTATGACTTCAGGCAGCCAAGATGGTTTGTGAATTAATCCAAGTGCTAGAGGAAAGCAAAAATAATGAGATGTTGCCAAGACAAGGCCACCTAATTGAAATTTTCCATCAGTTCAGAGATGAAAGAAGGAAGACTGGCAAATAGCTTTAATGCCCATAGATACAAAACTAGAAATTGTAAATTTTGAACACACAGCAAATGAAGTTTTAGAAGTAGCGATGTTTCATAAAAATAAAGCCCTCAACAGCTCACCGATGTGTAGAGATAAAGGTTCACCTGCTAGAGAAGCTAGTGAATTTATGAAGGATCCCACTCATCCAGTCCCTGTAGAGCATTCACTGGAACCCTGTCCTCTTTTTCTGTGTATTCTGGCTCTTTTCAGGTAAGAAATCCTACATAAGGGGTATTTGGTTGCCAGAGGGAATAGCAATGGCAGAGTGTTTGGTGCTCATAAACAAAAATGGCTGTGCTCACTATTGCCTTCAATCTTCTGTGACAGAAGCTTACCAGTGGAGAATTCTTGTGACCAGTACACAGTCAGCCCCAGCGCTTGGAAATTTAGCTTTAAAAATAATTACTCACTAATCATTTCAATCAACCCTCGCTGCATACCTCTTTATCATTATAATTATATATCTTTATAATAGAAAATTGTGTTCATTTCTGTATTTCTAGCAGGAGGCACAGCATAGGTCAGAATTTAAACCATGTGACATTCCTTGTCCACCATTCAATGAGGCCACACACCCTATAAAATATAAATATAACTTAGAAAGTTACAGTTTCACTTTAAAAGGAGTCACATTGTCCCTCATTAGATTAGGGCTGTGATGTCAGTTAAGTGTGCTATTGGAATAGGGAACTAATTACCAGGAACTTGTTATTTTCAAGCTGATAGGTGGTGACAGGAGGGGACACCATAATTGTGTATTTGGCAAACTGCATCCTTTCTGAACCTGGCCATGCTGTCTGGGGGATCTTAAGGGTTGCTATCAATAAGAATAAATTTCCCGAGCCCTAGTCTTGACATGTAAGCCCTCATCATTTGCAGGTGTGTGTGATACTCATAGTTATGTGCCCTGATTAGTTAGAATCCCATCCTGAATTAGTCAGAATCCTCTAGTGGGAGTTTTTGTTTTTTTTAATTTCCCAACAACTCATTGTTCGACCTGCCATTGTTGGGAACAGATCTAAGCTCTGAACAATGACAGATTCCAGCTACATTCTTTCCTCTTCTCTCCACCCACATATACTCCTAACTCCACCCTCTTTTGCAGATTGAAATGTGACAGCGTACCACCAGTACAATGGTAATAAAAGGCCAATATCATACCAAAGTAAATCCACTATCCCAGTGTAACATTTTGTTCCATCTACACAGCAGAATTTAGTTATGATCTTGGCCTTGCATAGTTCAAGGATAGTTTAGTTGTAAAAGCCCTATTGAAACCAACTATGCTTTTGCTGGCTCACAATTCATAAATCCTAGATAATGAGTGTCATTATTCATAGATTGAAGAGACTGTTGGAGATTAGAAAACAAAGTTGTTTCTTTACGGAAAAATGGCAGTTTTTGGATATATTACAGCTATCTCAGTTCTGGTTTATTAAAAAATTGATACCTGGATGTTCACTGTGCAGCACCATAATTGACTCTGTAAGCCAGTGCTACTCAAACTGGTGATCCATGGACTGGTGCGGGTCTGCAAGCCATTGCAGCAGGCTTCCAGGAAAGAAAGAAACAGTTGTAGCCCTTGGGCACAAGTATGGTGCCAGTTTCTGGCATGTTGGAAAAAGAACCTGCTGGTCTGCTGCACGAGAGAGCTTAAGAAGCATTGCTGCAGGTCAGTTGCTGAATCTATAACTGCCTGTGGATTTAAAAATATGGAGGCATAAAGAGCTACTATATATTTTGTTTGTATCAGTCTGCATGTATGTATGTGTGTGCACACATGTACATGTAGAGAGAGACAGAGAGAATAATATTTTACATTCTTCTGTAGTGTATCTAAATCTGTCTTGAGGATCTCACAGCTCCTCAGAGCTTTAAATAATTGTTTTTAAAATCTTGTGGTATTTCTCAAGAACTTATACCAGCTGACTGGCTGCGACCTTGGCTAGATCATATGTGGCTAGACTGGAGCACTGTATAGCCAGCTCAAAATAATTTGGTGTGGTTTCTTGTTCACGTTGTTTGCAATGCGCTTGCCTTGCATCACCCCTGCTCGTTACCGTGCTTCCATAGCTGATGTACACATTATTTCTTTTTCTCCCTTTGCCAAAATGCATGGAGTTATACTTGGCTGTCCTTTGCTTGTCTGTCATCCTCCCAGGTTGACCTTTAAAAAAAAAAATCTTTTCAAACATTGTGCTCTTGCAGACTCATGTAATCCTGGAACAGCCCAGAGGGAATGAGAAACAAATGGCACAGTCCAGCCACAGTTAAGCACTTTTAAGTCCCTGTCTGGGTAAGAAAACGCCCCCACCCTTCCCGACTCTTGCTGTCGTTTTTTCCTGTCCCACCCGCTGTGACCTCAGCTAAAGGGAAAGAAGTTTTCTGCTACCCAGCTGCCTCTTCCTTATGAGTAGCACTAGAGAAGCTCGAGAGAGCCTCCTCTTCAGCAACCTGCCATTCGGAAACTTTGTAGACAATCTCTAGGGGCCCTTTCATACTTCACACTTATATGAATGATTTTCCTTTAACTGCCCTGGCTTCATTCTGTGGAATCCTGGGGTTTGTACTTGGTTGAGCCTGTAGAGCTCTCTGGATGAGAATTCTGTGTACCTCTCACGGACTCCATGGGATGGGACCATGGCAGTTAAAGTGGAATCATAGTGCTATAACGGAGCAAGGTGAAAGGGACCTGAGCAACACATGCCTCTTACCATCTTCTTGCAAGATCGCTTGGTCCCTCAAGAGTTTGAGGGCTTGTTGCTGTAAAGATATGACAGTTCGCGTCTACTGATTAGTCTACTAGGGTGGATGGCCACTGTCCCAGAAACAGAGGTGTCACATTCCTCTGTGTTTCCTTTCTAAGCTGAGGAACGTGAGAGTACTTCAGTTGAGTCTGTTTAAGAGGGGGTTCTCAGCATGGGATTCCACTGATCTGTTGAAAGGACCTTCTCACTTGTTTCAGCTTATTGAACTTGGTCAGTCTAATTCATGCCCCATTGTAGAGAATGGCTAAATTTGTTTGTGGAGAGAGGGGAATTAAGCAATTATGTTACTGGTCTGAAAACCATGGAAATTTTCTGACCTGTTTCTTGGTTTGAGTTGACTGGAAATGTTTCACATCAGTAGTACTACTGTTCTCCAGAAGGGCTTCAGGATGTCTGTCTCTCCTTCTATAATGTTGCCTGACCTGAGCTCCAGGTGCTATTTTGACATTTTTAAGGATTAATATGCTTTCTAGACTCCTGAATACGTACAAAGTGGGTTAAGTGTTTTTTACTATAAGGTCCATGGCAATCTGGTGTAGTGTTATAAATGGGAATACTACAATTACAAGGTTTTCTCTCTCTGAAGCACCAGATTTGCATCCTGGGGATGCTCTTATACATAGCATTGCTTCTGCAAGCACAGGTGGCTACTATGGCCGGGAGTATCTTTGTCCATGTTCAACTGTTGTGTCAGCTGACCTCCTGCCTTAGAGAAAGCAAATTTGGCCACAGTGATTTGTGCTACTATCATGTGAGGCTGCCTTTGAAATGTGTTCAGAAGTTACAGCTACTGACAGACTGTTGACTGGTATGTGTTTTTGAGACCATATGCCTCCAGTTTTGAATCAATAACACTAGCTTCCAATCTGTTTCCAAGCTCAATTAAAGATGTTGATTTTGACCTATAAAGTCCTTAACAGCTTGGAGCCAGAAGATCTGAAAGACCACATCCTCCTATAATTCCTGCCTGGAATTCATGATCTTTCAGTGAGTGGAATCTGGATTGTATGTTCCAGAAGCCCAAAAGGCTAAACTGGTGGGCATATACAGAGAAGGTAGTAGTGCCTCAGTTGTGGAACAACATCTAGCAAGCAGTCAAAACTATACTATTGATTGCTAAGTAGTTTAATCTGGTGGATACTGTTCATTCTTTCCCCCCTTTTTTTTCAAAAACATGTTTCAGTTTGATGTGTTCTTAATCAATGCTTATTTATTTTATATAAGGTAGATATCTGCTACCTTTCTGGACCCAGTGAAAACAGCATGCAAACTAACAAAAAAAATTGTAATAGATTAAAATATTTAAAAAAGACTAAGCTAATCCTAACTAAAGTAGACGCACTGAAGAAATGGAACACATGTAAGCCTTGATTTACTAAGTTCCCATTGCGCGTGCATACATTCTGGGGTAGAAAAAGTGCAGACTGCAGGTCATACATGTTCCCCCCCCAAGCTCTACTTTTGTGCCCCCCAAGCTTCCCTAAAGCACCCTCAAGTATACTTAAAAAAAAAGGCCTGCTAATTTGGGGGAAATGGTTTTTCCCAAAACCCAGCCCATATGACCCAAACCTATCCACAAATGCCGCTCTTCATATCCCAACCCACAGAGATCCCCAAAACCTTGAAACTGCTCCCATGGCCAAAAGTAAGTCAAAATGGCAATCAAGAAGTAATGTGACTTCATTCATGGAACATTCTAAACATGGTACAGCCTACAGGAGATCATGGGAGCAAAAATTGACCTCAACCTGCCCATGCAGTTGTATAGGCCCTTTATGCCAGATTTTCTCCAATCTGAGTCACAACTGAACTACCAGTTAATGTTTGTAAAAGCCATTCCAGGCCTTGGAGGCCTCTTCAGGCTCTAGTGAGAATTCAGTCCAGAAGTGGTCCCATTCAGATCCAGTTGCACTTACTATGCAGAGACAGGAGCCACCCACCAGCATAATATCAGACCTGTCTGTATTAAGGCTCAGTTTATTGGCTCTAGTCCATTACTGGCATCAGATACCAGTTTGGTGACAGATGACTTCCATGGTAGTGTGATGTTGAATCCCCTCTGATTTTTAGTTTGAACTTTGAAAGAGTTTTATCTAAGGTGCTGATCCTATTTTGGTGGTATGATGGAAAATATTGGATGGGTAACTTAAAGTTCAGACTAAACCCCAATGCAGATCCACACCCTCCACCCTCACTAACATGGAATCTACTAGCTGCCACTGCAGTGGTTCAGCACACCATGGGTTTAAATTGCTGAAATAGATTAATCTTACACCAAGTCAGACAACTGGTTTATCTAGCTTAGTATTTTCTATTTATGCTGACTAGCACCAGCTCTCTAGTGTTTCCAAGAGTACTTTCCCAAGCTCTCTCTGGAGTCATGCCTTTGGGAAGTTCACAAGTGGAACAGTGAAGGCTTCTTCTTGGAGAGCCTTAGCTCAAATCTATGGAGCGTTCCAACTCATTATCCACTAATATCTCTTCTTCCGCTATCCTTGTTGTGCTCAAACTGAAAGGTCACCTCAACTTAAATACCTGCCTATGAATAGAAATAAGACCTTCAGATATTCCTAAATCCACTGCCAATTTTTGTGGCTTTTATAGTGCTGTTTGCCTTTTCTTTTCACAGACACAAAATATCTATTCTCTCTCTGTTGGTGTCTGTGTGCGTACACTAGCATGTATGACTCACATAATCCAGTATGGGCACTGGTAGTGAAGAAAAGGAGAATGGGTATTTTGCCAACAGCCCACTAGGATTTTTTTTTAAGCTTATGAAAACAACATGCCAAAAAAATCACACTGCAGTACTTTTATATCTGTCGGTGTTACTGGCTAGTACAATAAGTTTTAACTTCACAGAAAGAGAGGAGAGTTCCTCCTTTCTAGACACATGTTAAAACTTTCAGGTAATGGGCCAAGTGGCTTGCAGTGTACAACTATGATTTTAAAAGACACCATAAGCAACTGGCACCAGTGCTGTCTGGTCCTTAACTAGTGTTTCAGCTGATTGAAAACCTCTATCTTCTATGCAATCACTTGCAAGGACAGCAGCCATGAACTCAAGAGCCTGAGAGCAGCTGAAATTCCATATCCAAGACCTAGGACTTGATTCTTCTCTAACTGGATCATAAATCAAGAAGCATTAACTGAAAGTACTAACATTTCTCCAGCACTGGCAGGCCTTAAGTTTATGAAACAGGAGTAAGCAGGTACCTACATTACAAGGACTCAGGAAAGTTTATTGTCTTGGAGACTGAATTGGCTCTAGGAAAGCATGCTAGAGGCCTTCAGCTAGCAGTAGGTAGGGCCACATCCCAAAATGGGAAGGGCCATTCCATTGCTAGCATCCAGCCCCCAATATGATTGCCCAGACTCCACTCTTGTCTCTGTGTGTGCATGCATGCATGCACCCATACATATTCATACATAGGGTTCCCAGATCTCAGGGCTCCTCTCCTCCAATCCTCAGAGCAAGGGGAGGAAACACAGGGTGAGAGTGCTGACCTTAAAGGTGCACATATATATTTTCTTCATTTGCTAGATTTGGTGCTTTTTTTGTGCACTTGTGGCAGATTTTTAATATATTATGTTTAATTGTATCACAAGGAAATACACCTTGTAGCCTCAGCAGGTTCTTTCTCCAGTGACTTCACAAGGGGTCCATTCTAGGTGTCAGGTTTTGACTGAAATTTCAAGGCCTAGGATAGTACTAGCCTGACAACCCTACTCGCAAAATACCATATATTCACACACACATCATCATCACATGCAGCCAGCCTCCTCTGGAGGCTTATTAGAAACCTCTTACAGTGGGAGACAGGGGAGAGAACAGTGACAGAACTTGGTCTGTGTGGAGGGGGGGCAGGAGGGGGTGTGGCCACTGTGTAGGGGGCACGGCCGCAGTGCGCAGGGGTGTGGCTGCAATGCAGAGGGGCATGGCTACTGGCCAGGATGCCACAGAAACATTACCAGCCAGGGCGAATCACCCCCCCCCTCCACGTTCCTACACAACTGGGGAGAAGTACATTTCCAGAGGAAATAGAGGGTTGCAATAGTCTTTTAAAATGTGCCCCTGCACTACAATGTGGGAGGGAGGGAGGAGAAATCTTTCACCTCCAACCACTGGTTGGATATAAGGGCTTTTCAGAAAGGAAATACAACACAAATTCTATACCGAAAATTTACAATTTGCCAATATTTTGCCAGTTTAATTTAATAGCTTTGAATCTTTTGTATAATTAATTTTATTTCTGCCAGTGAGCTTAATGCAGGGCCATTCCACCTCAGAAGACTTTACCCAGAATTGACCACATACGTTTAAGCTCATGTTTGTGGACCCAGGGGCTATGAATTTGTCATGGAAAGATAAATGGTAACTTCTGTGCTCAGTATTAAATACTGAACCTTTTCTGGATTTGCATGCAGTTTTGGAACAGCACAGCACTGACCATATAGAACTTCACAATAGTGCAAATACCCATGCCGCCACTAGCCAGGGACTGGTCAGTGTTAGTCCCTCCAGCAGTCACCAGAGGGAGCCTATGAACTCCCTAGAATGACTGGAGAATGAATTATTGTACTTCTGCAGTTACTTCAGACAACCTTGTTCTGCTTGATTCCCTCCACTTGTTAACTGTAAAGGATAAAGTGTTAGGGGAGTAAATGATTGATTAAGTCCAAAACAAGTGTTAATTTGCTAGATGGAAGCAGTTTCTCCTTGTAGGTGTTGTTGCTGTAAATTAAATGCTTTAAATTGTTTCTTTTACTGTGCAAACAAGTTGAGCTACCAGAATTTTCGTGGTGATTTTTTTTTTAAATGTGTTTTCTTATTTCAGTTACATTTATTGTTGTACTGACAGCCATATTTCTATAATGGAATAGCAATCTTCATCCTTTCGCGTGACAAGAAGTATTTTGCTTTATTTTCCAGAAATATTATTGCTGTACCAGAAGAAATATACTTAATGAGGAAGGAAAAGGGAAAAAAATGTGCAAGAAAAGGAGCAGAAATTGTGAAGCAACTTCATTGCTGAATATACATGAAGAGTGAAAACTCCCAGGTATGCAATCTAACCTTTTCCATAACTTTTTCCATTTTATATATTATGTAGCCTTGACGCGTACATGTTAACTAGTGGAGATGTATTACTGGTGGTAAGTGGATGTAAAAATAGATTCCAGCTTGGAAGTTCTGCAGGAGATCTGCTAAGTCACCTGCACCCAAATGAAACTGCTCATCAGTGGTAGATAGCATTATATGTCTTGTTCTGTATTCCACCACCAAGGAAGGCATGTTGGCAGTGGCAAGAGACATGACTTTTTCCATGAAAGCCCCCTTGGCTGTAAATCCTCTCTCCAGGAAACTCACCTCATCTATGAGGTTTTTAAGTAAGCAGCCAAGACATTTTTATTGTGAAAGGCTTTTAATGGTTTTTCAGTTATTGTTACTTCTACACTTTCTGTTGTATTTTTATTTTTTTATTTTTTTTAATTGTTCACAGTTTCTGTTGTAATCACATGTATGTTTAGGCTTCTAAATAAATGTGTATCATTTTTGTACATTGGGCAATTACCCTAGGTTCAACTCCAGTTGTGTCCCGTGTGTGTTAACCTGACATTTGCAATCATCAATAGTAGTGACTGTCATTGTGGCGTGGCTAGAATATGTATTTATTTGTTTATTTAGACTTTTTTCCCAAAGCTGGGATGGAAGGTGGTTTACGCCAAGATTAAAAGCAGATACATGTTAAAAAACCCAAAAGTTGCAATTTTATAAAACAATTTCACATTATAATGTTAATACTGTGAAAGCCACTGTGAAATATACAAGGAAATATATACTCATATATTAAAACTTCTTTTCTCAACAGTGAGACAATTGCTAAAACAACTGGGAGTGGGCTAGTCTAACTTCTTTTAGAAAGAAATTGAACAATCTGGGAGCAGCCACCAAGAAAGCCCTCTTTTACATCAGTGCCAAACATGCCTGTACGAATGGCAAGATTGAGAGATGGGCCAGAGAATATAGGCAAGCGATCCCAGCACTTGAGTATCTACTAATGCACTGTCTAGTATTTCCATTCTCTCCAAGAAAATTCAAGAGCTTACTTACCAGGAATAAAGTCTGAGTACAGCTTTGTTCTCAGAAGGAATTTTGAGAACAGAGGGGGAAAGTGGGAGGAAAAGAGAGAAGTAGGGAGATTTTAAGCTAAAAAAGTGGAATGACTAGATTAATTGGGACTGTCCCTACCAAATCAAGACAGGTAGAGCATGTGCGATCATGTCCAACACTTTTAAAAAAAATGTTTGTACTGATTAGTATTATCGAGACAATAGCTCACCAAGTGAGCTTAGGGAAGCTATTCTCTTTCAACCTTAACTTTTCCATCTGAGTTACGGAGGAATAATAATTCTGGCTTACTTTTCCATGGTTCTTGTAAAGATTATGGCTACACATGAAGGGAATGCTGTAGACGTAGCATATCTTGATTTCACTAAGGCCTTTGACAAAATTCCTTATGACATTCTTACAAAGAAGCTAGTAGAATGTGGGCTGGACAGTTCTACTGTTAGGTGGATTTGTAATTGGTTGATGGACCGAACCGAAAGGGTGCTCACCAGTGGCTTCTCTTCTTCCTGGAAAGAAGTGACTAGTGGGGTGCCACAGGCAGCAAGCAGCAGGTCCAGGGCCTAGTGCTATCCAAGATCTTTATCAATGACTTGGATGAAGGAATAGAGAGCAGGCTGATCAAATTTGCAGATGAAACCAAATTGGGAGGGGTTGCTAATATGCCAGAGGACAAGATCAACATTCAAAATGACCTTAACAGATTGGAGAGCTAGGCCAAAGCTAACAAAATGAATTTCAACAGAGAGAAGTGTAAGGTCCTACACTTAGGCAGAAAAAAATGGAATGCACAAATATAGGATGGGGGAAATGTGGCTGGATAACAGTACATGTGAAAGGAATCTAGGAGTCTTGGTGGATCACAAGCTGAATATGAGTCAGCAGCGTGATGCGGCAGCCAAGAAAGCCAATGCAATTCTCAGTAGGAGTATGGTGTCTAGATCAAGGGGGGTAATGGTACCACTCCACTCTGCTTTGGTTAGACCTCATCTGGAATACTGTGTCCAGTTCTGGGCAC
The DNA here is from genome assembly GCA_948474755.1 of Ctenosaura bakeri. Lineage (NCBI taxonomy): Eukaryota > Metazoa > Chordata > Lepidosauria > Squamata > Iguanidae > Ctenosaura > Ctenosaura bakeri. The sequence continues at coordinate 123,536 of CAOLHI010003239.1, read as the reverse complement.
CTCATTTCAAGGAGGATATCAATAAGCTGGAATGTGTCCAAAGGAGGGCAACCAAAATGGTGAATGGTCTGGAAGCCATGCCCTATGAGGAGCAGCTTAGGGAGCTGGGTATGTTTAGTCTGCAGAAGAGAAGGCTTAGAGGGGACATGATAGCCATGTTTAAATATTTGAAGGGATGTCAGGTTGCAGAGGGAGTGGGCTTGTTTTCTGCTGCTCCAGAGACTAGGACAAGGAGCAATGAATTCAAACTACAGGAAAAGAGATTCCACTTAAACCTCAAGAAGAACTTCCTGACAGAGCTGACTGGCAGTGGAATACGCTGCCTCGGAGTGTGGTGGGGCCTCCTTCTTTGGGAGTTTTTAAGCAGAGGCTGGATGGCCATCTGTTGGGAGTGCTTTCATGTGTGTTGCTGCATAGCAGGGGGTTGGACTGGATGGCCCCTTCCAACTTTGGTCTCTTCCAACTTTATGATTCTATGATTTAAGTGAAATAGTTTATATACTTAGAAAGCATTGTGCAAATATTATATTTTTGTGGTTGTTATTATCATTGAAATAAAGCTTGAAAGCTTCCCTCTGCAAGGATTCTTGTGTCCATGTGGGAATTGAAAGTCTGGTTTGTTCAATTTTAAAACTGGTCCTTAGGGGCTGGTTTTGAGAACAGAAACTGGAGAAAGGGGAAGTCTTCAGCATCTCCCGGTCCTGGCCCTTCTCCATTCACTTTAACATCATTATTAAGTTGTTTGTCTTTGTAATAGCATTTGGGGCTCCACTACCTGCACTTCTGTCCTTAGTTTCCCCTTTTCTTTGGCATTCAGAAAAGGTTCTGACTGATGTTGAGCCATGACTCTTATTAATTTTTGATAGCTGCAACACTGGCAAAATCTGACAATAAGGATTAACTGAAGCTAGTGGCCTCTTTAAAGGGTATTACTTGATATGAATAAGAGTTTTGTTACCAGAAAGCTATCGCTTTCTAAGGGACGATATGCATGCACGATTGGCTGGGAACATCACTGGACACTCACAGAGCTGGTCTGTACAGATGAATTCTTCTGTTGTGTTAAAAAGTGTGTCATATGGTAATTTTGAGAAGATGAGAAATGCAATAAAGCAGCAATGAAGTCCAAAGTATCAGCTGGAGGGTGTCCAAGAGAAGATCAAATAGCTTTTGCTGCTCACTGTGCAAGCTTTTCAAGAATGCAAAACTATGTACTACTCTGAGATTTCCAGAGCCCTTTGGGTCAAACTGATCTCTGGGAGAAGGGAAATGGGGACAGAGACAGATGCTTTTGTTCCTTTTGGAAAACCCTGTCAATGCATCATGGGTGTGTGTGAATGCTATATGTTTCAACTGATGAGATTACATAAAGGATCAGGCAGAAATGGCAGGAAGAGAGATATTTTTCAAATGATACCCCAGGACAATGAATTACCTTCTGGAGAAGTTCCACAGCCAGTATCTTTCAGAAGTATTTTCCATAGGCTATTTTAAGTTTAAAAAAAATCAAAACAGGCAATAACCTTTGGTGGTTTGGTAAGAATTAAGAGAATGAGTGGCTGATGGTTTCGTTTGACTTTACCCTTCTAGCATAGTTCATATTGGGCCCCATATTCCATATATGTACTCTGGGTCTGAGCTTAAAGTGAAAACTTGGGTGGAGTGGATGGAGGTTCTTTCAATAGCAATACTAATTAAGGCAAATGGGACAACACCCCATGAAATAGTACAGGTCACATATGATTCTTCGTAAGAGGCAAGTTGTTATCATGAAGTATAAAAATGCCATTTAGATATAGCATGCTATTTAGTCATTTATTGGTTAAATTTGTTTTCCTCCTTTCCTCTTTTGAATCTAAGGTGGCCTACATGGCTCTCCTCCTTTCCACTTTATCTTCATTGCAATGATATCCTCATAACAGCCCTCTGAGGTAGGTCAGACTAAGAGGCCATTTCCACATTAAACTGTTAATAGTGCTATTATTCCACTTTCAACTCCTGTGGAATCCTGGGGTTTGCAGTTTAGGGAGGGGCCTTTGAGGTCCCTCCCTAAACTACAAACCCTAGGATTCCATAGGATGTTGAAAATGGAATAATAGCAATATAATAGTCTAGTGCGGAAATGGCCAGAATAAGTGACTGGTCCAAGATCACCCAGTGAGTTTATTGGAGACTTGGAACATAGTTTTCCCAATACTAGTCCAACATTCTAACCACCAAACTACATTCGGCTGCATTAATCACTATGCTAAACTTTATTAACTATAGTTCTGCACTAAAAAGCTTAGAAAAGTTACCTTTTGGGCTAAGAATTGCAGAATCACACAGGGATCCATGAATTCTTTTGGACTACAAGTCACAAAATCATACAGGGAATCCAGGAGTTTTTGGGCACCCCCCTCCCCGTCATTTCCCCCCAAGTTCTTACTGCACTATACTACATTTAAGCTACACTCTTTGAACCATGCTCTCAGTCTTAGTTGATGGCTTGGATCTCTAGATGTACCCCAGAAATTCTATTTTTCTCCATCTTACCATCTATTTATTATATGGAGTGTCCTGAGAAGTGATATGAGACTATCATATTTAAGCTAAAAGAAAACAAGGCTTCACTTCCTTTGACTATGCAGGAAAGACCTCTCCCTCCTCACCAGAATTCAGTGAAGATAATGTTGCATAGAGAAGCAAAATTTGTACCTTTATTTTTATTTTATAACCAGTGGGACACAAAAATTGATATAAGAGGAAAGAAAGAAAACAGTTCTGGCACATAGTGACACCTCTCCTTCCTGTGGAAGAGGAAATAAAATCTCTTTCATACACAGCTGAAGTCTTTCATGCTCTGAGCTCTTCATGGCTAGGGCAGGGGTAGTCGACAGCAAGGATGTTAACATGTCTGGACTTTTTCCCCTTTACACCTTCACCTCCCATCCCATGAAATGAAGCCAAGAACAGCATCTTCTCGAGTAACCGGAGAGCTCAAGTCAAGGTCTTGAATGGAATTCTCACTCTATCGGGTGTACGTCTTGGCTAGGGTCTTGGGTCAAGTACTGCAAGCTGTAATAATAAAAGGCTGCTTCAGAATGGTTACCCTGACCTGTGGCAGCTGCTGTTGTTGTCATCATAAATTTTGACATTGTTTAAAAATACTAAAAGGATGCAGGACGATCTTTTGGATTGATTTCTGTGTTTGATGATGAATGGAGCCTAACACTGTAATGAATTTTAATGCAAGGACACTGTATATGTACGGGGTTGGCCGTACATGTGGAGCTCTACTCAGGAAGATATTGTTGTGTTCAAATTGAGTGGGACTTGAATCTCAGTTTGGTATTTGCATTTGCAACCTAGCCTAGTAGCATACTGGAGACTGTGGCCCTTTCCGCAGCTTACCTGTTTCTGACGCGGTCGCACGGGGATCACGCGAGCAGCCTCTTCCGTGAGGCACTCGTATCCCCACTGCTCCTACTCAACAGCAGCTGCCTGCTGGCCGATAGGCAGCATGAGGGCTCTGCCTCTTCCTTCCGCAGCGCAGCCGGGTATTTTCCCAGGCTGCACTGGGGGAGGAAGCACAAGAGCCGCGGCTTCAGAGGCTCCACACAGACAGTAAGTGCGTGTGGGGCCCTGGAGCGATGTGCAATCGCGCATCATTTTAGGCCAAAAGCTAAAAATGATCTATTGCACAATTGGTGCCTGCTGGACCTGGCAGCATCGTGTGATTGCAAGGACATCATGTGAAATGGAACGTTCCTCGCAATTACGCGATGCTCCAGAGGCCCTTTTGCATGACAAATGCAGTGCGAAAAGGGCCTGTGTCTAATCAAGGTCTCAGAGCCCTCTTTGAATGGTAGAATGACATGGCATGTGTAACATCAACTCTTGTGATTGGCAAGCACTATCAAGTCTTGGGTTGGCCCAATCTTGTAGGAACTTCATGGATATTAAATAGAAAGACCTCATTGAATCATAGAATCATAGAAATGTAGAGTTGGAAGAGACCACAGGGGCCATCCAGTCCAACCCCCTGCCATGCAGGAACACCCTCAAAGCACTCCCGACAGATGGCCATCAAGCCTCTGCTTAAAAACCTCCAAGGAAGGAGACTCCACTACACTCCGAGGCAGCAGATTCTACTGCCAGACGGCCCTGACTGTCAGGAAGTTCTTCCTGAGGTTCAGGTGGAATCTCCTTTCCTGCAGCTTGAATCCATTGCTCCTTGTCCTGGTCTCTGGAGCAGCAGAAAACAAGCCCTCTCCTTCCTCTACGTGGCATCCCTTCAAATATTTAAACATGGCTATCATGTCCCATCTTAACCTTCTCTTCTGTAGACTAAACATACCCAGCTCTCTAAGTCTATCCTCATAGGGCATGGCTTCCAGGCCTCTCACCATTTTGGTTGCACTCCTCTGGACTTGCTCCAGCTTGTCAATATCCTTCTTGAATTGGGGTGCCCAGAACTGGACACAGTATTCAAGATGGGGTCTAACCAAAGCAGAGTAGAGTGGTACCAGTACCTCTCTCGATCTAGACACCATACTCCTATTGATGCAGCCAAGAATTGCATTGGCTTTCTTGGCCGCCGCATCACACTGCTGACTCATGTTCAGCTTGTGATCTATGAAGACTCCTAGATCCCTTTCACACGTACTGCTATCCAGCCACGTGTCCCCCATCCTATATTTCTGTATTCCATTTTTTCTACCTAAGTGTAGGACCTTACACTTCTCTCTGTTGAATTTCATTTTGTTCGCCTCGGCCCAGCTCTCCAATCTATCCAGGTCGTTTTGAATTTTGATCCTGTCCTCTGGCACATTAGCAACCCCTCCCGATTTGGTATTGTCTGCACATTTGATGAGCATGCCCTCTATTCCTTCATCCAAGTCATTGATAAAAATATTGAACAGCACTGGGCCCAGGACAGAACCCTGTGGCACTCCACTAGTCACTTCTCTCCAGGATGAAAAGCAGCCGTTCGTGATCACCCTTTGGGTTCGGTCAGTCAACCAATTACAAATCCAACTAACGGTAGCCCTGTCCAGCCCACATTTTACTAGCTTCATTGCAAGAATGTCATGGGGAACTTTGTCGAAGGCCTTACTGAAATCGAGATATGCTACTTCCACAGCATTCCCTTCATCTATCAAGCTAGTAACTCTATCATAAAAAGAGATAAGATTAGTCTGGCATGACTTATTTTTGAGAAATCCATGTTGACTTCTCGTGATTACTGCGTTGCTTTCTAAATGATTAGAAACTGACTGCTTAATGATCTGCTTCAGGATCTTTCCGGGTACTGATGTCAGGCTGACTGGGCGATAATTATTTGGGTCCTCTTTTTTTCCGTTCTTGAAGATGGGGATAACATTTGCTCTCTTCCAGTCTGCTGGAACTTCTTCTGTCCTCCAAGATTTCTCAAAAATTATAGCAAGCGGTTCCGAAATGACCTCTGCCAGCTCTTTTAATATCCTAGGATGCAATTCATCTGGCCCTGGAGACTTGAATTCATCCAGTGTGGCCAGGTATTCCTGTACCACCTCTCTACCTATTATGTGCCTCATTTCTCCTGCTTCCTCCCCTGCCCCCCAACCACCAGGTTGAGTGCTTGTATCCTTCTGGGAAAAAACTGAGGCAAAGAAGGTGTTAAGTAGCTCTGCCTTTTATCTTCCCCCTGTGAGTAATTTGCCATCTTCTCTGCACAGAGACCCTATCGCCTCCTTCTTTTTTCTTTTGCTGCGGACATATTTTACAAAGCCCTTTTTATTGTTTTTAATGTCTTTGGCCAGCCTAAGTTCGTTCTGTGCTTTAGCCTTTCTGACTTCCTCCCTACATCTCCTAGCTACTCGCTTAAATTCTTCTTTGGTGGTTTCCCCGTTCTTCCATTTCCTATACATGTTTCTCTTAACACTGAGCTCAGCTGAGAGTTCTTTAGTCAACCATTCTGGTTTCTTCAGATGCCTTCCATTTTTCCTCCTTATTGGCACAGTTTTAGACTGTGCCTTCAGTATCTCCTTTTTAAGGAACTCCCATGCCTCCTGAACTCCTTTCCCTTTCACTATTCCTGACCACGGAATTCCAGCCAGCAGCCCCCTAAGTTTACAGAAGTCTGCTTTTTTAAAATCTAAGATGAGTGTCTGGCTACTCTTATCTTCTCCTTCCCACTGAATGCCAAATTCCAATAGGGCATGGTCACTTCCCCCTAAAGATCCAACCACTTCTACCTCATTAACAAGGTCATCCTTGTTGGTCAGGATCAGATCTAGAATATTTGATCCCCTTGTCGCCTTTTCCACCTTCTGGACCATGAAGTTGTCTGCAAGACAAGCAAGAAACTTGCTGGACCTTGCTGTCTTGGCAGAGTTTAACTGCCAGCATATATCCAGGTAATTGAAATCTCCTATTATTACTGTATCTCTCCTCTTTGAATGTGCAGTCATTTGGTTGAGGAAGGCGTCATCCAAGTCCTCAGCCTGGGTTGGAGGTCTGTAGTAAACCCCCACCAGAATATCCCTATTGTTTCTCACTGCCTTAATTCTTACCCAAATGCTCTCGACCTGGCTTTCTGGGTTTAAGTCCTGGATCTCTTCACAGGTGAAAACATCCTTGACATACAAGGCTACTCCTCCTCCTTTCTTGTTTGGTCTATTTTTACAAAATAGGCTATACTCCTCTATTCCTATATTCCAATCATGAGTCTCATCCCACCAGGTCTCAGTGATGCCTATCAAATCGTATTTATTTTGTTGTACTAGGAGTTCAAGTTTGTCCTGCTTGTTTCCCATACTCCTTGCATTAGTGTAGAGACACTTAAGTCCCCGGGCCCTTCCTGCAAGTCCTGTACTATTGTTTCTACTCCTTCCACCATTGGCCGCTTGTACTACTTGTCCAGTATCATTTGGGCCTTTCCCCCCTGCGCTCTCCGAGTCCTTGCCCTGAATAATATTATCTCCCTCCCCAGCGAAACTTAGTTTAAAGACCTCTTAATCCTCCTTGCGAGACTGTTTGCAAAAACATTCCTGCCCAGTTTCGTGAGGTGCAGCCCATCCCTTGCCAGAAGCCCATGTTCATGGAAATTCAGGCCATGTTCCAAAAACCCAAACCGTTGCCAGCGGCACCACATGCGGAGCCAGTTGTTGATCTCTGCTATTGTCCTTTCCCTACGTGCGCCGTATCCTTGAACAGGGAGGAGAGACGAAATGACTACTTGTGCACCAAGGTCCTTAAGCTTCGTCCCCATACGCTCGTAGTCCTTTGCAATGTGGTAAAGGCTGCTCCTCGCAGTGTCATTGGTTCCGACATGAACCAAAACGAGGGTCTTCTGGTCAGTGGGTTTGACCAGCCTGGTTAGCCTCTCCGTTATGTGGTTGATCCTGGCCCCAGGAAGACAGCAGACCTCTCGATTGAGCTTGTCCAGTTTGCAAATGGCCGTTTCGATTCCTCTGAACAAAGAGTCCCCAACAACCAGAACTCGCCTCCTCTGAGACTTGTCCTGGGCTCCTCGACGAACATGTTCTACTAGGACTGCCTGGGCATTCTGTTTAGGCTGGGAGCATTGATCTAGTTCCTGTTGGTGAAGTTTGATTCCTTCTTGTTGACATTCTGTTCCCTCCGCGTGGTGCTCCTCATTGTTCGTAAGGCCAAGTAGTTTGAAGCGATTGTGTAGATTAAGAGTCTCTGTTAGCTTCCTGGTCCTTTTACTCCTCCGTGTGACATTCGCCCAAGCCTCCGTTTCCTGGCAAAGTGTAGTGACTTCCTGATCTGGCAGCTCCTCCGTGCATTCGGTCTTCCGGTAGGTCTTCTCTGCCCTATCCAAAAACTCCTCCCCTTCCCTAATAAGATGAAGATCAGAAATTCGTGCCTCCAGCTGGGAACCTTCTCCTCCAAGAAGGTGACCAGCTTGCACTTGGTGCAGGTGTACCCGAGAACCTCTTGTGGCAAGAAAAGGAACATGCCACAAGCGTTACAGGTGACTGCAGCAGCTCCCTCACCTTCCATCCTTGAAACTACAGAGAGTAGTACAGGATGAAGCTCAAGAAAGAATAACTGGGCTTTCTTTCTGAGATTTAGCTGTGTAAGCTATGATAGTTCTATTGATTGCCAAGGGTTAAACTTGGAGGATTGAAGTAAAGGACTTGAACTGCGCGCGCCGAAGGCGCTTGCCATTGGTAGCTTCTAATAAGGCTACTTCCCCCTAGCTGACTCCTCCCCCTGGTTAGTCAGACCGTGTGATCAGGCAGAGCACACGGCCAGGACAATAGCAAGCAAAGAATAGCAGGCAAACAACCAGCAAAACAAGCACAGCCCCACAAGCCTGTAAACACACTTGGTCTAGGATGCCTTCACAGACCCAGCTCTCCTCTGCTCTCTCCTCTGGGAAATGAGCTAGAGGGCCGTTGGTAGCTTCTAATAAGGCTCATTTCTGGAGTTTTTTTCAGTTTGAGCCTAATGCATCTTTAATACAGTAAAATTCTTGCCTTCTAAACAGCCTGCTTAACAACCTTTTCTTTATGGCCATTTCCACACAACAATACTCTTCATGTCATCGCACTGCTTCAATTCAGGTCTAGAAGGGAGCGTATCAGCAATGCTCCCCTCCACACCTGCTCACTCCCTGCAGAAAGATGCGCAATGGCTCTGCCTCTTCCTTCTGCAGCATAGCTGGGCACTTGCCATTGCTAGGCTGGGGCAGGAAGTGTCACAATCATGCTTTCATGGCTTCCACACAATGGTAAGTATGGGAGCACTGCGTGATTGGAGGTACAAAATGGATTTTTTCCGTTTTGCAAATACTGCATGAGTACGACGCTTTGCAGCAGGATGACAATGAGGCAGCAACGATGTCATGCAGAACCATGATCTGCCAACTGCTGCCATCTCTTCCCAAAAGCAGCACAGCAACTTTGTGCAGAAGCAGCCTATGGTTCAATAGGTTCTTGCCTATGGTTTCAGTGTAGGATGAAAATATTATATTAATTCTCATATTAAACTTTTTTAAAAAAAATATAGGTGACCTTTCATCTCTGCCTTTTTCACCCTGTCCTCTTCTGCTAGCGACGTTCTCAAAATTTTCAGCTTTTCTAATAATTACTGTAAGCACAATTAGCAATTTATTCATCAACCTGTTACATTGTATCTCTAAAGGCCTTTCTACACTGTTATAGTGCTATTATTCCACTTTCAACATCCTGTGGAATTCTGGGGTTTGTATTTTACTGAGGCCCAAGAGCTCTCTGGCTGAGAATTCTAAATGGCTCTTCCTAAACTACAAACCCCAGGATTCCATAGGATGTTGAAAGTGGAGTAATAGCACTGTAACAGTATAGTGCAGAAAGGCCCTCAGAAAAAGAAGGAAAGACATTGGAAAGAGTGTATTGGGAAGAACCAAGTTAAACTAGTCTCACAGTTATTGCATACATTGAATACTCTGTTGTTTACTTTTATATCAGATTATATTCAGATCATATGGTATTTTGAATCATAATGTTTTTGTTGTGTGCCTTCAAGTGGTTTCCAACTTATGGTGATCCTAAGGAAAACCTGTCATGGGGTTTTCTCGGTAAGATTTTTTTCAGAGGAGGTTTGCCTTTGCCTCCCTCTGAGGCTAAGAAAATGTGACTTGCCCAAGGTTACCTGATGGGTTTCCATGGCCAAGCAGGGATTCAGATCCTGTTCTCCAGAGTCTTGTAGTCCAACATTCAAACTACCACTTCGTGGTAGTTCTCTCCTTGAATCATAATATTATTCATTTATTTTGAATCTCTGTTTAGAATATGCTGACATGGTGATGATAAACATTTTTCTTAAACTGAGTTTTAGCTAGATCATTCTTTAAGAATGATGATCAAAGACATTTTTTCTAACTCATAATTCTATAAGTGAATGAAATTTTAGCTGTGAGTACCGAGGAAGTTCAAATAGCAGCAGGTTCTTTCCCTAAAACCTTCTTCACTGTTGACTCAAGAAAGAGTCTCACAATTTCATCTTGACTTCTCCTTTGGGATATCGGATAAAAACAACCTGGGTAAGAGATTTTGACTTATAAAATGGCAGTAATCTTTAGAAAATTTTGGGCAGGGCTTTAGTTTGTTAGCTTCTTTCTGGAGTTCTAAATTGGGTTGCTAATAACACTACTTGTATTGTATTTTATTTTATTTTTGTATATGTTCTATGTTCTCACACCATATCTTGCTATCCTATAAAGACTGCTAAATGTTTTTAAATAGTACATTTGGTTTTTATAAAAACCTTGGCCTTATCCAGTCATTTGTGTAGGAGGATGGGCATGGTCATCCCCGTGGTTATCCACCCCTGCTCTCTGTACTCAGCAGCAAGGTTTAAATGGGTATTATCAGCAACCACCATAGTTTATTCTTAGAGCCAAAGTAGGAAAATGGTGTCTGCACCTGCCCTTTCAGTATAGCTTCCAACTGTGGTACACAGATACACCATGGTTTGTCTTATTTAGATGAAGAGTTATATCTGAATATGGTTAGCTTTCTTTTCCTTTTTAATTTTCTTAAGTAATCTAGTCTGTGTGTTTTCCATAAATATCTGATTTATTAAGGTCGGTTTTGCTTACTGACCTATTTAATTCATTTGTACCCCAGCTTTCTTCCATGGAACTCAAGGACACATCTGTCACCAAAACAACATAACTGATATGTCTTTAAAAGGGAAAACATATTGTTATTGTTATAAATTGGTTTTTTGACCTTTTGTTTCTTGAACCATTACTGAAAGCAATTTATTTAGGAAACCAATAACAAGTTTATGTTCAGTCATCTAGCCCCTTTTGATCCGTATATCTCTTCCACTTACCCAGAATTAATCATAAAATCGTAGAGTTGGAAGGGACTGCATGGGCCACCTGCTCCAATCCCCTGCAAAATAATAGGTTGGATTGAGACATAGTCATACACAGAATAGTAGAAAGTAAAATCAGTGGGGTGTAATTTAATCAATTTATGTTTAACTGATTTCACTATATCTTTTGAAACTTAGGCCCTTTCCGCAGCCCGCTCCCAGTCCACACTGGATCTTGATGGGACCATGATGATGGTTCTGCATGACATTGTTGTGATCCCGTTGCCACCCATTGCAATTGCGGAATAAATCATTGATGGGTTTTTTCCTGTCAATGACACACAATTGTGCAGCCCTCCTGTCGCTCTCCCACACTTACCTACTGTGCAGAAGTCTTGGAAGTGCAATGGCTGCACTTCCTCCCCCAGTGCAGCCTGGGAAAGTGCCTTGCCTCCGCTGTGGAAGGAAGAGGCATTCCAGCAGGCAACAGGTGCAGTGGGGAGCGCCTCTGTCTCGTTCCCCTCCCAGGAGAGCCAACATCAGGATCCCCATGAGATGGATTTATCAAAAGGAAGGGTATGGAAAGGGCCTTAAATTGACTCAATTAGGTCCCATTGATTTCATGGTGTCTATTGCTTTTGGCAGTAAATATGGCCAAGTACAGATCCAAACCTTTATTTGTATGGGAATTTTCAATATTTCAAAAATGCATTTACAAGTAACCAATCAGAGCTATAAGAATGTGTAAGAAAGTAAAATAAGTTACATGGAGGATGTTTGGAATAATTATCAAATGGAACTAAGCAAATCTTGTCATATAAGGAAAACCTATATGGCTGCCTGTGGCATGGATGGCCTCCAAAGGCACTAAATATGTTCTAAGGTTAGGATTGGTTTACTCATCATTGGTTTTTGAAGTGCAGTTGGTCAGGAGCAGATCAGGCTTGCAAAGATACCACAGATTACTAATACAGCTTGACAGCAGTGTGTGAACCACTAACTCAAGATATGAATATGTATGATACAATGTTTTGACCTCATCATTCTGGCTTCTCCTGGCTAGCTACTTAATATTCTTAAAATAGAGATCACCTCAGTAGGGGAAAATATTAGTTTCCAAAAATAGATATGATTACTGCTGGGCTGCTTTCTGGAAGTACCTTAAGCTTTAGGCTACTTTCTGGCCAATGCATCTGAACTCCAGAAAGTGCTGTGAATTGTATGAACCACAAAAATGGTTAGGATTGCCTGATGACATGCCTGGCATTGATTCAATACTCCCACTTTGGATCAGAACTATTAATATTGTACAGTTACTATGTCAAAATGAAAAGACCTTTTGTAATCTAAGCTACAGGACTTAAATGTTCTGTTTACAGAATTTGTGAATCTGTTTACCAGGGCTAGGGAATATGTGTCCCTCCAGATGTTAATGAACTGTTATTTCCATGATCTCTCATCAATGGCCAGGTGATATGGGGCTAGTGGGAGGTTGAGTTCCTGACCCATGATTATTGACTCTTAGTCCTCTTTATTACCACCACATCTTCATCAAGAAGATTAAGTTTTCATCAGGAAGAAAGAAGCTAAGAGAGGGTCGAGAAGAAAGAGACAAAATATAATAAATACACCCAGGTGAGGTCACTATGTTTAGTTGCATTTCTGGTAGCCAAATAATAAGCTCAAGAGTTGTTTGGGGGAGGAATGAGAAGAAAGACAAATGGAATAGATGTTCTGGCCACCAAGGCAGACAGGGCAGAGATTTGGGCAACAGAGACTGATCATATTGGATGTCCAAAGACACAGGTATAAGAAAGAACAAGTACCAAACATTAACTTTAGGTGAAGCTACAAGGAGATTTCAAGATAATGATAAGGGTGTGTCCTGGATATGGAAGTGAATGAGAAATCATGCAGGTGGTGGAGGTGTTGAGAAGAGATGTCACATATTCTAAGCAACAAGATGAAGATTTAAAGCTGTTGCATATGCTTATTTTTAAATACTTTTCTACGATTAGTGCTATTCACACCTAATATCAGGCTCCTCAGATATCTATACAGACTATATTACAAGTGCACCAGAATCATACAGCAGGGGACAACTTCCATGTACAGTATTTTCAATGGACAAATATATGTATGCCCTTGCTAACTATTGTGGAACATGTATATTAAGTACAATTAGTACAAATTGGGAGAGTCCACCCTCCAGTAATCTGTTCAAGACACCAGATTGGGATGGAATGCAAGCAAGACTTTAAAAAAAAGCTTTCCCATACTCAAAACAGCTACTTAGGAATTTAGATTATTTACGGGTTTTTATGACTAATTTTGTGGTGTAAAGGGTAGATTTTTTTTAAACTACATCAGTATTTGTGTATGTGAGGATATACAAATGTTTTGGAATGTTTGGAATGTTTAGCACTAGGAGATGTGATAAATTTAAACTGGAAATAGTTGACTTCCGGTAGCTTTTTTACGAAAGTTTAATTCTTATGCTTTCACAATATGTCTACCATTTTTTAAAGATGAGACAATCTGTTCTTTTGCAAACTACATGCAAGTTCTTGTATACTCATACCTCCTATGTTATCCTATAATAATCTGTTTCCAGGCAGTGATATTTCTTAATAAATAGTGAGATACTTTTTTCTAGGTTTTTTTTTTTTTAAACTAAAGAGGACATTTCCTAGGAGATGTCTCCTGGAAGAGAGTAGTCATTTTCATCGGTTTTTATTTGTCACTGTCAAATGCTATCTTCAGTTACGGAGCTTGAGAATGAGAACACTACTAGCATTTTATTTTAGTTAGAGTTTCCAGCCTCTTGCTGATATCCAGATTTTGCAGCTCTGTGTGCTTGGTGGCAAAGATCAAGATTATGACCACTGAATCCACAGCTCCTTGTTTCATCCACATATGGTCTAGGACCTGAAAATTTTTTTGAAGGTACAGATTGTACATGTGGAGATTTGCACACATATTAGGGAGTATGCACATAGGCTGTGGAGAAGTAACTTCAGATGCATGAAGGCTGGGCAAAGGAGTGGGGCTAGTACTATATTTAATGCTGCCTTGAATCCTGTGTTGGGAGAAGGCAGAGTATACATTAATAAAATAAATAAAAATGTTCTGTGTTTTCTTTTGCCCAGAAACAAAAGTGTTAATACCTTACAATTATACATTAAAGGAGGAATAGCTTTATTCTATGTTGTGTAAGTCTAACTTTTAGTTACTTTTATAGCCATAAGGATATAACCTTACTAAATGGTTGCAAAGGAACATGACACAGTTCAAGTGCTAGCCTGTGTTATGCCTCATACTGCTGAATAAGAAACATTTACTTTTTTAAAAGGAACTAAAATCTATTTTAATTTACTTTTCAGGAATAGTAAAGAATTGCTTTTTCAAAAACCGTAACTTCTGATGATAACCAACAACTTTTGGAGATCTTGGAATATAACTGCAGCCAATTGCTTTTTACAATATAAACTTCCTCAGCTCTGGACAGGAATCAAATATCTGCTCAGGGCTCAAGCTGATGTCTGACCTGCATTCTCAGATTCAAGGAAAGAAAGCTAGATGGGATATATAGTTTCAAAGTAGGCCTCATCAGGTTCTTGCTGAGGACTATGCCCTAGAAGAGGGCCACTGTCAATCCCTGGAATGTTCTGGCCCTGGTATTGCTCTTGCTTGCTGTTGTTCCTTTACCTGCCCTTTCTGGGCAAGAAAGAAGTGAGAGAAATATGAAAAAGGTGCTCTAACTTCCAAACAACCGTAATGTCCCTGCCCCTTTCTCTCTTCCTCAGGAAGGTGGTAGTGGTTGAACTTAGAGGCAGAAGCGAACAAATAAGTAGGGGCAATAGTGGCAGAGAGGTGGTGGGTACAGTCAAAAAAAGGCCTACTGTACTGTGAGACTTTTGTTGAAGAGCACCCTAAACTGTATTGCTGCTGTTGTATACCTTCAGGTCATTTCTGACTTCTTTTGACCCTAAGATGAATCTGTCATGGGGTTTTCTTGGAAAGATTTGTTCAGAGGGGGCTTGTCATTGCCTTCCTCAAAGGCTGAGAGAGTGTGACTTGCCCAGGGTTGTCCAGTAAGTTTCCATAGTTGAATGGAGAACTGGTCTCCCAAATTCCTAGTCCAGTGTTCAAACCACCATACCACAGTGGCTCATGTTTTATATTTATGCACAATCATTTTAAAAGAACTTTGGGACTCAACAGCAAATGCCAGGTTTCCACAGGCATGCTGTCTTATGCTGCTTCTGATATTAGTAGCATCGACGAAATGACTTTGGGAGAAGTGAGATTAAATTGATATTTGATTACATTTACCTTATTAATGGCTGTGGTTGTCAAACGGTTTACTGAGGTGACACATCAGTGGGCTTCTTCTCTTGATCCAGAATCCACCTGTTGGATTCCATTCCATGACCTAGAAGTCATCTTTTCTTGCTCTGCACTTTCATTACACATAAGCCTGTCCAGCCACTCCCTCACAAGTACTTTGGACAAGGTCCAATTTTGAAAGACATTGGGAGAAAATGATGGAATCAGGAATTATTGAAAAAATTGGAAATGAATATTTAC
This sequence comes from Ctenosaura bakeri, assembly GCA_948474755.1. Lineage (NCBI taxonomy): Eukaryota > Metazoa > Chordata > Lepidosauria > Squamata > Iguanidae > Ctenosaura > Ctenosaura bakeri. The sequence goes on along the minus strand of CAOLHI010003239.1, from coordinate 108,146 downwards.
TGGATGAATGGCAAATTCAATTTGTGTCACTTTCAGAATGAATTGTAATAACTTCGTTGGTTGTTGGTATTTAGTAATGTGTGTAATCTCTTTGTTTCTAACGGCATTTCTATTTATTTTGATGATTTTTCAAAATTTCAGTATTATTAATGAGAAATTAAATACATGTCATAATGAATATGAAAATAGTGCTTGCTATATATAGCATTCCTACACTGTGGACATGCATACTTGAACATTCACATATACACCCATGTGAAAAGGGGATAAAGTTCAGGTCTTCCAATTGAACACGTTGCATCTAGTCTATGACCTGGTCTTATGGGTGATACATGCAGCGGGCAGTCATACTGAGCTTGTGCATTCTTTCGTCTATGTGCATTGTATTTAATAGGGACACACATGTGTAAGAGTCTACCCTTATAAACTTGCTTGTCAATCGTTAAAAAGGAGTGGATAGCTCATACAAATGAGGACCCATAGTATAAGTATATATGCTCCAGTTCTCCTTAACAGGAAAGAAGAGGAGGGCCATGGTAGTAGAACACACACTTTTTGTGGCCTCCATATCGAGATGGAAGAACACATGTTAACCCTTCATAGAGCAGACTCATTGATTCACTGGGATCTTAGTAAGTCAACACTTATGTAAGTCCTGCTGGTTCAGTGGATCTGCTGTACTTGGGATTATCAGCTGTATTCAGGTCTCAATTTTCTGCTTTTCTATTTGAAAAAGTTTGCAAGCAGTGGAGCTCCCTCTACCCAAAACCTTAGTGAATTGCTGCCAGTTAGGGTAGAAAGCACTGGACTAGATGGATGGTCTGGCTGAGTATAAAGTAGACTCTTACATTCATCACTTACAGTGCAGTGGAGGAAGACATACAAGTCCAAACATTCTTGTGACCTGTTGTGGGCCACCCCAATGTGCCTGGGTTGTGCATCTTTCTCTTTACAGATTTCTCATAACCTCAGCACAGAGGAGCCCTCTGCCTGTCTGAAGGAGAACTGTCAATTGCATGGTTTTCAAACCATTTAGTTTGCTTTAATGACAGCTGGAAATATATAGGCCTGTGTAGACTCTCTTTTGAACACAACTTATCTGAGTATCCTATATGAGGTTTGGAATATTTTGCACACATCCTTACTCTAGTCATACATACAGACTAACATCTGATGCATATAGTTGTGTATTCTCCTACCACTAGACCTGATTTATGTGATTGTTCTATCTCTTTAAGAGGCAGAAGGACTGAAGAGATCAGGGAGAGTAGTGTGTGGATGTTTACGGATGTTTGTAGTATGTCACATTGTGGTCAATGTGACATATCCTACAGATACCCTGGCAGAGTATATAGGTCCAGTAGCATAACTGTGCTGATCTTCTGTGAATCTCTCTTCCATGTGCAACCACTACCTGTTGGTGGCAATCAGTCTTGGAGAAGTGTGGGGGAAGTGGTATCTGGACATTATTTGGATGCTGTTCCAAATGGAATACTTAGAGGTGGTTTGCTTCTACCTGCTTCTGAAATAAAGTCTGTAGCACCAGGTGTTCCTTGGCAGTCCTCCATCCAAGTATTAACAAGAGCTGACTCTGTATAGCTTCCAAGATCAGATGAGAACTGGTGCCTGCAGGGTATTTAGGCTATGTGGGCCTTTAGAAAGCATCTAGAATACCATAAAAATAAACACAGGAGGGAGATCACATTAGCTAAGGCCCTTCCATTGTTACTCTTCTCACATGACAAGTGAAATATGAAGAAGTCGGCCTCTGTTTAACAGGGAGGCTCTCCATGTGACATGAAACCCTGATTTTTCATGGCTCTGATTATATGGAAATCTATGCCCAGCACAAGCTTTCTTTCTTCAGACTCCACATGCAGAAAACAACATAAATGTATAGGCCCTCCACTTCCCTGTATGTTGACTATAACTATACTTCAAGGGTCAAATGGACTTGAGTTTATAAACTGGTACACCTGGAAAGTATTCTGATGGAAAGAAGTACACCATAATACCTGACAATAACCGACTGTAACAGAAATTATTTGCTGTGCAGTTTGGTAAGCATCATTACTTGAGTCTGACTGCTGAGTGGATTGAGCAGTGGTCAGCCAATTCTTTGTGTGCCCAGGCAAAGCTTTTATGATAACAGTTCATGATAACAGTTCATTCACATATTTTATAAGGAGTGCAGATGAGATCTTCCATTTGTAAACCCACCTCCCTGTGTTTTCCCACCATTTTGTCAGTCTTCTTAATACAGATAATGAACTGAAATGGGGAGATGCATAATCAATTTTGATGTGTAGGAGTATGTGCTATCTATATGGAAATTCCAATTCTTTCCTGATCTAACTTTTGATCTTTGTCCTAAAGATGTTTGCAAAGCTAAAGAAAATAAGCATTGCGTCAAGTAGGACTGAGTAACAGGTTCTTAGATGGGGAAGTAGCAAATTAAAGGAAATGCCTCATTTTAAAAATGTATTTCACAGAATTTGTTCATTCAAATACATATTCTTTCCTATCCACCTACAATTCTTAAGGTATAATGTGGTGTTTTGACTTCTGGAAAGGGTTGGGGGGGTTGTTTGGTTTTGGAGGTTTTTTGAGTTGTTGACTGAAAGTTAGTTTGTGGGAAAACAACTCAGAATGAACTGATGGTTGAAAAAAAACTATCTTGAGCTATTTAAAAATAAAGTTTCTAATGTGTGGGTTTTGTTAAGTAGGTTATATGTGTGACACAATAAGTGGTGGGGTGTTAATTAGTAATGACCCTTGAATATTTTGGTTTACCACAGTACAGAAAATCAAATACAGTAGCTTTTCCAGGAAGAATTAGATTCAGGATTAACTGTAAGTCTCTTGTTTCAGCAGTTTTTCAGTTATTTCAGTCCAACTATTGGAATTTCCACTCTGGAAACATGTCCTTTTGACATTTGGATTGTTTTTTTCAGGTGGGGAGCTGTTCCATACTTTTCCTTCCAGTTAATGAACTGTGAGGTTATACAAGGGAGGTGAATTAGAAGGGGAAAATATATCTTCTTTTTCTTCTGTTAGAGAGACAGATCTTCCTTTCTTGATGTCTAAAGAGTCATTATAGCTACTATATTGCAGAAATATCTTCAGTGTTTGCAATGGGGTGATCCAGCAACAATTCAAAACCAGACTACTCAGCTATACCAGTACCCCTGCTTGAATTACGGTGAAATGAGTCCAGGTGAGCACAAACTACCTCAAGCAGTCCCCCTCCTTCATACCTACTTCTTGCTATCTCCTTGTGATCCCCAAGACAGAAAGAAAAACTTTTCCTTGAAGTGGGGGGATTAGGTAGTCGGTAGTAGAGGCAACTGTCCAGTAGTAGCTGGTGCCACCTATGTCGGTGGATTGGTTATTCCATGCCAGGTGTTAATTCACATTTAAAGGAGCTCTCCAAGGTGTTGAACCCTATTATCAAATAGGTTCAGCAATTTGGATAACTCCTTTAAAGCTACCGTAATCAAAATCTGGAGTGTATTTACTGCCCCATTAACATGGGAACTAACACAGGATCTGCCCCTGCATTTGCCAAATTTGAACTCCTGTTCTGCATGATCTCACCAGTCGAGGACAATCGAACCTACTGGAGTCTTCTCTTGGTCCATGCTTCTTCTTCTTGAGTTTGAGGCATTTTTTTTCCCATGGAAGAAGGAAGAGATGTCAGGCAGCAGAGGTTTGGTGTTAATCAGGCAATGTAAGAAAACCAACAACCGTCAGTGGCCGTTTTCGCACTACACTGTCATAGTGCTATTATTCCACTTTCAACATCGTGTAGAATCTTGGGGTTTGTAGTTTAGGGAGGGGCATTTACAGGACCTCAGTAAATGACAAAGCCCATGATTCCACAAGATGTTGAAAGTGGAATAATAGCACTATAACAGTATAGAGCAGAAATGGCCATAGATATTTGGGCATGTGACAGGAATGTTGAAATCCACTGATTTCTGGGATGAGACCCATCCTTAAATCCAGTATGCTTGGGCAGGACTGGCCCAAGATATTTTTCTGTCTTGAGGTAAAGAACAATATTGCATCCTGTCCCGGTCTATATGCCACAGCTGTTAGGACTGGCTGTTGACTGTTCCTTCAACACTAACAGACTGTGGTGGAAGAGTGGCCCACCACAGCAGAGAAACAGGCTGGCTTAAGGATTGAAGCACAGAGAGGTGGGATGCCTCAACAGAGGTCACTTGCTGAGGGGCTCAGGATGCCAGGCAGCTGCCACTTTCCAGCATCTGCTGCTTGAGGCTTTACTCTGCCTAATGGTAGTGTCCTGCTCTTGGGCCACTTCTCACATGCCTGTACATCACTTCATTCTTCTTTACTTGATGAGTGGCAGCTGCACATACAAAATGACTCTATAGGAAATCATTATATTTGAGGTAAGTAGGTCTATATTGTTCCTGGCTTTGAAGAATGGTGAATCTGCCCTTTAGTAACTGTGTGAACTTCAAAGGTCACTTTGGGGGAAGAAGAATTTGTCATGTGGCTTGGCTTGTTGGGAAGAAGATTCTGGTGCCTTCTAGCTTTCTCTGTTTAAGGTAGGGAGATGTCTCTAGCCTCCTCTATTTAAGGTGGGGAGGGCTCTGATGTACTCTTGGCTTGGGGCCTCCAGAATCCTAACTCTATCCCAGTGCTCACTTTCTTTATTATTGTTCAGAATCAGGAGCAAAAATCCATACTCCCTTTGCCCATAAAGGGAGGGAAATCTGTATGTAAGATTACATGCATTACCTCACCTTTCAGATATAAATCACACTGAAGTTAAAATAAAGACTTACCTCATCAGCTTACAGAGGGAGGTTTAGGGAAACATCAGCTGTAAACCTCTGCACTCTTTTCTGAAGGGAAACGAACCTGGAATTAGTTTTCCCAAAATGACTCAAAATACAAGCACAATATATATTTCATTCCTCACAGTGGCAGAAGAGGCTAGAAGAGTGCATTACTATACAGGCAAGATCTGAAATCCACAGCTATGGTGCTTGCACTGTGGTATCTCTTCCCATGAAACCAAATCCGAGTGATTGAATTAGGCTGGTGTTTCCTCTCATTTGGCGCAGAAATACTGATAAACAAGTAATGGAAATCTGCAATCACTTAAGGGCTGTATCACCGTTTGTTTTATTTGGAGCACGTAATTATGATAATTGCTCCCCTGCAGTACACTACACTTGCACTCAAGAAGGTTTTGCAAGTGGGACCATGAGTCATCAACCTGAACTTCCACATCACTAAATGTTTTCTCAGCAGCAAACAGCAGGAATAATTAATACCCAGGAAAGTGATCATTTCTCATCCATATTCATAAACATGTAGAAGATTCTAATAGCAACACTGACAGTACGTTTACATCACAAGCAGAAAACCAGGCAGCAATAACAAAGAAATCTAACAAAAAGCCATTCTCCCCTTGCCAGTGTCAGGAGTGGCTGAGGAAGACATTTACCTACAGAACTGCAGGTTGCTGGAGCCTATCTCTTTGCAACAGTGGCAAAAAAAAAAGCAACATTATAAAATCAGGATTAATAAAAATTTGGGTCATCAGTTCCTTCTTGCCTATATACAGTGTTCTTGGCCCTACAGTCACTGAATCCTTCTGTCCAGACATGTGTTTACCTGAAACTTAATGCCAGTGATCTTGCACTAACTAAAGTGATGAACAGGGGATATAAGCAAGCCCCCAGCAGTCTCCAGCATCAGTGCAAGATAATGTTCCTTGTTCTTTGCTGCACACAGTGACTACTTGTAGGGCTTACGGCAGACTAGCTTGCTGCGCCACCTCCACCATCCTGCAACCTCCAGTAAGTAAACAAGCCATTTGCCAGCTTCTCTCCAGGGCTCTCCTCCATTCTTGCACTGTTGCCAGCAGCTGCCCAGCAACTGGAAGTGGTCCCAGATAGGCCCCGATCAATACAGGGCATGTTCAGCAGTGAAGCTCAGCTTTGTGACCGCTGTGTGGGAGGCCAGGATCATGGCCATTAATAGGCATGGCGTTTGGCAGTGCTTGTAAAGGATTTAAAGACCAAAACTTCTTTCTTGCCTTCTGTTGGCTGCTTGGGCCAGTCTATCTTTGAATAAACCACTGTAGATTTATTGCTGCTTTTAAAAAAAATCTAATGGCATGAGTGGAAACTATTCAAGGAGCACAAATCACCATCATAGTTGGCAGTGTAGGGCTCCCTTTCTGGAAACTGCATCACCAGAACAAAGGCATAAGGGGCTTGCGGGAGATTTTCTCACTGCATTTGTCCCTTTGGGGGGGGGCCTCCCTAAACATATTTAGCAACAGTGTGATGAATGGTCCTCTGCTCTTCCTGTAGAACAAATCTGAAGGTTCAGGAAGATCTTCAGGTTCTCTGCATGCACAGTCCCTTTTGCAAAATATTGCTAGGGCTGGCATACTTTTAAAATGGACTCACTTTGTCCCCACACGTTTTGCCAGTGTTTTGAAACATTCAGAACATGTATGAAGAAATGTGGTTTTTCTCATTAGATCTGGTTGCTTCCATTCCCTGAGTGTGTAGTCATTGGCCCACTGGCACTATCTTATTAAGGCTTCATTGAGCCCTTACTCTCAGCCTTCCCTAGACTGACCTTTTTTTTTCTTTTTCTTTTTTTTTTGCCAAAAAAAAGATGAGTTCTCTCTTTTAGAAGCCTTCAGGATTAGCCATTCACCTTTGAATAGCCTGCAGTACTCCTCTGCCCTGCTTAGCTTTAAAAAAATCCAAACAAACAAGAATTGGAGTTTTCATCATTCCTGATTTTGTTTATGTTTGTTCGAATCCCAGGAGCAGAAACTTGTCCCCTTGACCCACTGACGTTACCAGCCCCTGCTCAAATCAGAAGTTTGGGTAATTAGGAACAATGGTTCATATATGATCTCTTGGGACCCTGATTCTTCTAGAGAGTACTAGAGCTCAGTATGACTGGTTTCTGGAAGCCCCTTTGGATTATTAATGGACAGCTTTTGAGTATAAAAGCTGGAGGTTGGAGTTGGTTTGCTCCTTCATGTTCTGCTTCACTTCACTGCATTGCATTTTGCTGATGTCCTTTGGGTTTTTCTTTGATCCTCTCCTCCTGTTCCAGTAAGATCCATACCTTGATAGACATAACTTAGATCAGCCAGGCTTTATCATTTTTGACTGATTGCAGTTTCTTCAAATGTTATGCTGGTTCTTAGTACATTTAGTACATTTTATTTCTGTTTCTCTTGTAAGTAAAACTGCTTCTCTATAAGGTCGTGCGCTCCATTCAAAATAGCTTTGGGATTTCATCTTGGCTCTTGGATATTGGCTATCCTGGGGTTTCCAGAGGCATTTAGAATTCTCAGCCAGTGAGCTCTTTGGCCTCAATAAGCTACAAACCCCAGAATTCCACAGAATGTTGAAAGTGGAATAATAGCACTGTAACAGTGTAGTGCGGAAATGACCATTGTCAAAGCAGCAGTGGGAATCATTTGACCCTTCAGATGTTGTTGAGCTATAGTTCTCAGCTTTCTTCATTCTTGGTTGTGCTGACAGGGACTGCTTGGAGTTGAAGTCCAACAACATCTGGAGGAGACAGGGTTCCCACCCATGGTTTAAAGATTTCTGGCCTGAGACTTTGAAACAACAGTACTGTTTTTGCTTCTTGGATCCTTACACTCTTAGAGACATCTTGTAAAATTTGGGAGTCCTCTGGCAGAAGGGGAACTGGAAGAAAGAAATGACAAGAATTTACCTTGCAGAGTTGGTGTTAGATAATAAGTTCCTTCTTTGGCCTTGTGTCCAGTTCTTCCCCCCTCCACACACCCAACAATGTAGAAATGGGAATTTGTATGTGATGATGATACTGAAAGCCACTGTTTTGTTTTCATTCAGTGGCAATTTTCTGTCCAGAATGAAGTTGCTCGAATGTTGCTTCACATAATTCATTTTCATTCTCTCTCTCTCTCTCTCTCACACACACACACCCCAAGAGAGAGAGAGAGAGAGAGAGATTTGTAACTTCACTCTGCCTTGGCCTTAATATCTTGAAAGCTCCAGATGATTCCATCTGATCTTGAAAGCTAAGCAAGGTCAGACCTGGTTACTACTTGGCTGGGGGATCATGAAAGAATACTAGGTGCTGTAGGCTATATTGCAGTGGAGGTCAGTGGCAAGCTGCCTGTTGAGTATTCCTTGCCTAAGAAGACCCTGTGAAATTCATGGGGTCACCATAAGTTAACAGGCAACTTGGGACACACACAGATTTAAATAGCTGGTTCTTGAAGCCTAGGAGAAAAATGCAGCCAGATTTGTTTAAAAGGTGCTTTATTGTACTGTGTATTGTACTGTGTACCAGTAGATAAATGATAGTTTCACAGTCTGATGGGTGCCCAAAGTCCTTAAGTATTCCATTCTTAAAGAAAAGTTAAAATGTGGACATCTTTCCTTTTCACCCTCTGAGTGAATTTCATTTTGCCATTCTGTCTGGAAACAGTCTTGTCTTTTTATTCAGATGGCTTCTACAATTGGCCCTTGTCCTTTTAATGCCAGTGCTTCAGCTGACTTTTTCCAATTAGCTTGTGCTAGGGATAATCCTCTCCCTTCCTTCCTCACTGAGCTTCTGTTTCAAACATTTCCCTCTGCTTTTCTCATATTCCACTGTATCAGTCTTTTTGGTAAGTGACCTTGTGAGACTTGAAGAGATCTGATCTAAATCTCTCTCTTTTTGCTGGCATCACCTTGGCCCTCTTTCAAGCATAGCTTTTCACAGAGTGCACTGCAACATTGCTTGAACGTGTTTTTGCATAAGAATGTGTAATTCTTTTACCAACAGCTGTCTTAGTTAACACTGCTTGTGCTAAACCTAATGTCTAGGCATACATTGCCTTGACCCAGCAAAGAAAAAACACCCACACAGCTACATCTTTCCCCATGTTCACCTAGGCAGTGACATTACCTGTGTTTATATGAGGCTCTCACATTCCATGAGCATGTGCACAACTTTGGATTACTGTCAGCAAGTGTTCTGCCTGGATTGTCAAGAAAGGGTAACTGTTGCTTTTCATGAAAGGTACGTGCAAAACGGTCTTTGGGCAGCAGATGAACATGAAGGCAAAAAAATTCTGCTAGAATTAATAGTAGCTTTCTTATCATGTGGCTGTGGACGGTTGTTCTAAGTCACGATGCAATAAGTACTATATAAGGACAATATGTGTGCAAGTTAAAAGGCTACAGTAGTACCCAAACCGTTAACTTTGGATCAGACCCAATGACTCTAATTAGGCAGTGGTAGAGAAAACTCATTATGCCTTGCAGCAAAAGCAAGTGATGTTGACGCTGATGATTGAAAGTGCTTTTATACTCTGAATGACATGGAATATAAACCAATGTGATAGTTCGTGCCAGCATTTCTGTCAGACAGGGCAGCTTTGCTGAATCTTGACAAAAATAAACATGTTTGCAAAGATAAAGTCTTTTTAAAAAAGATAATTTGGGGGAGGGGGGGTCTGGTTTATGCCTTTAAGTGCACAACAAAAGCAAATGTGTTCTGAAAAAAAGATGAATAAGGGACAGAGAACAACATGCTTTTGGCCTTTTATCAGTTTTCTTTAGTAGCTTATGCTTTATTTGCAACCTGCAATGAGAACATTTTAGATTTTGAAAAGATTTACAGAGGGAGCCTTGACATGCATGGCAATTCAGGAAGTGCTTTGTGTTAAGAAGGCCAGCTAATTATTTGAGAGTAGCAAGAGGTCCACCAAATGGTAGGAACGCTTATGAAGATGCAAGATAGAAAGATGCACTGCAGCTAAATGGATTATTGGGTAATAGTGCTACTTTCTTTTCTAGCTGGCTTTACCCCACATTTTGCCCCTTAGTTTTAGTTTTCTTAACATTTGTGTGGACTGTTTCTTTTGCTCATTCCTTGATTGACATCCTTCTCTCTCTTGCTTTTTCCTGTATTTGGTTCTGTTCAACTCTTGCTCATCCCTGAGGCTACAGGTTCAGTCAATAATAGAGCTAGAAGATGCCACAAGGGCTGTCTAGTACCACAAGAGCTATGAGAATTTAATGCAAGAATCACAACTAGAGAACTCCATGTTACTGAGAACTTTACAGTGCCTAACTGCATGACTCCTGGCTATTTTCTTGGTTCTGGGGAAGGAGAGTGGCATATTGCTCCAGAAGGCATGATTGTCCAACCTGCAAATTGAAGTCAGCTCAGAAGGAGCTCTATTAATTGGAAAAGGCACAGTTCTGCATCAAGAACTTGTTTCCTATTGGGTTGGGTATGTTTCGGAGGGTGAATATCTCCCAGATGAAAGATTACAAATCTTTCAAATTCAGTAGGTTTTTCCTTCCCCTTTCAGAGTTCTGCTGCATCTCTGTCGTCTGCACTATGGAAGCAAGGTGCCCATAAAGGTTTAGAAATCTGTGACACTGTGGTCATAAAGATGTGCTGTGGCTCAGTGGATTGATGAGGTACATATTGTTGCCCCATATATTAGGAGGAGCAATGTTCATTCATGCACAGAAAATTGGTTTATGTTTTAGAGCAGTTTGCCAAATGTTCTTTGATATAATTTGCCAGCTGTCTATTTTGCATGAACACTATTATCTGTACGCTTATGGTTTTCTTCTGAGTGGTCATCATATGCTTTTACCTATGAGAGCATGTGGCTATCCATTTGCTTCAGTGGATTCTAGTTTTGTTTTGTTTCTCATGCCCAGCCTATCAGCTAGAATGTCTCTTGGCCTCTGTCTTCTGAAAACTGAGAAGGGAGATACTCCCAATATAAGTTTCTAGAAGTCTGTGAGACTTGAAATCAGTGGGCTTAGCCCACCATCAGGTAGACCCTGCGTTAATATAATATATGCTTGTTTGTGGCTCTTGTTCCTTTTTTAAGTGGTGCTTGCAGAGAACCCTCCAGGGTGTTAAAGTTGCAGAGTGTTAAAGAAATGATGTGGGACAGGGTAGATAATTATAATTGCAAGCTGTGTACTATAGCTTTTGTTGAAAGTCAGGACATAAATCATAAGTATGTTCAGTTTTGCAAGTGCCTGTTGTTTAGATGGTAGTAACTCTTAGAGAGATGTTCAGTGAGCTCACATTTGGAGTATGGACAGCCAATGGACATAAAGTGTTGGAGGTGGGGTGAATGTCCCTGTAAGCATTTCCCCAACATCAACATGCAGCTGAATCCTTTTTAGACCTTTACATGTTTTGTACTAGGGGGTGTAAGTGTATTCAGCAGAAAACATTTGCAGAAGCCCTGAAAACTATTGTGCATTGTAAAGGTGTTCAATTTAACCTGCTTGCCACACCCACCAGACCTTAGCGCTAAATGCATGAAGATCTTTGGAGGAGATTGTTTGGATCTCTCATCCTTTTCAACTATTGTGTGAGCCATTGGGTTTTCTCTGTATCTGATAAGGAAACTTAACTAGAAAGGCATCAGCATTTTCTAGTGGAATGATCCCCTCCCTGCCAGATTCCCTCTCCATTCTTCATTGCCATAACATATGAGATTCTAAAATATAGTGTGAAGACAACATAACCCAAAGACATTTTACTTAAACTAGCAGTCCTGGATCTTTTCAATGCCTAAATGGGGGAGACCCACCAGGCATCTCATGTGCTGAGTTTGCTATGGAAGGTGGAATGCATGTACTCAGTCTATCAATAAAATATTCTCATATTTTTACTATGCTTTAATTCTTTTTGTAAAGGTCAATTGACACCCTTTGCAACAACCTACATTCAGATTAACATTGCAATATTATTCATAAGCTCTACTTTATGCAGGTGCTGTGACTTCAAACATGATTATTTGGCTGAAAAAATGCGGAGTCTCTTGCCTGAGCAGCTTAAAAATGGGTTGTGCTTTTCTTTGAGATGTCTCAGCAATCCTTTTGCTCTTTCTCTTTTTCAATTTTGCTTGTATGATTTTTATTTGTTTATAAAGAGCTATAAGAATTTGCCTTGTCCCTTGTCCCGGAGGTTTTATTTTCCCAAAAAATTAATAGTTAAGTCACACACAAACACACACCAAAAATGATGTAAAACATTAATGGAACTTCATGTATTAAACTTTGCAGTTCTTCAACCATATAAAGATATGCTGCACAAAGCAAAAGATAATCTACACATTTTAAGAGGCATCATTAAGGGAGAACATTTGGAAGACAGCCGTGTAGGAAACAGATGGCATCATTATCTTTGGATGTGAATTTCTACATTTCATTTGAATGTGTCTGTGCATGTGATTCTCCACTCCCACGTTATTTTTTTATTGTAATCAGTAACATTTTGTAAATATACCGGTACTGGAATCTATCTGCTTTAAGCCCTTGCTTAAGTACTGAAAACACTTCATAAGCAGTGTTTGTTTCTGCTTGACAATAATGAGTCTGATCTCAAATTATCTTAAAGAGTGATTAACAAGGACTGGAATATAAGGAACATGCAGGAATGGAGAAAAGGTGGAAGGTCAGACCAGTAATAATAGTGGTAGAATTGCACACCATCTAAAATCACACCTCCAAGCCAGCTGAGACAATTCAGCAGTTCACACTGAATTCGAATTGTTCTATTGTTTGGAATCAGTAAGTTTAATTTTAAAAAAAGTTCCCAGAAAATAAATTCCTGAATCCATCCTTTATTACAGAGGTGAGCAACTGTGGAAGTCTAGGAGGCCACTGTCATAACCCACCCTCTGTAGTTGGAAGATAGAGACACAGAGTCAGAGTGCAAGGAACCTACAGCTCCTGATGTTGGTGGTCTCTGAGTCTGAGGAACTGGGTGTGGAGGCAGAAGGGGGACCTACTCCCCAGCAGGACGTGGCAGTTGTTGAAAATACAATTGTTTGCAGAACAAAGAAGAGAGAGAGATTACACTGACCCCAGTGCCTGTTAAATAGGAGATGCTGACTAATTGAGCACCTGATGCCTTGAGAAAGCTGGCTATAAATCTCCCAGCAGTTCCCACGTGGCTTTGTTGCTTACAACTGTATATCTTGGTGACTGGCAGTACTCTTCAATATTTGTGTTTTCGGGACCTTGGACTGGCTATTACTGATGACTATGTATTACCCCTTGCTAGCTTTGTTTATTTGGGCTACTGACTTGCTATATGACTTTTGGATCTGCAGACAACCACCTTCTAGCTTCTCCCTTCATCCTGCTGGATAACCTGTGACTGACTTGGACTGGCTTAACTACCCAACATCTCTTGCATTCTAACCACCTGTTTCATGAGACACTTGCTGACTAGAGCATAGGACAGCCACTTTGGTTTCCAGGAAAACTTGGAGGGCTTCACACCTCACTCCATGTTCTCTGACAAGAAAATCATTTTTTGCCCCCAAATGTTCTCTAGAGGATATAGGTGCATTCTCACCATATTTGGAGGCCGTCATGGCCCCCTGAAAAGCATTTTGAGACATTTTGAGGCAACAAAACTTCTTAAAAATTTATTTTGACCACTGGGGGATCAGAGGAGCTCCAAACATTGTATAAATACTCTCCATACTCCAGAGGTCATCTTGATGCAAAAAAAGGCTTTTTTAAAAAAATGATCCTCCTGCAGGGCTCACAAAAATAGCTCTCAAGGCTGCACACAGCTATGGGCCACACTTTGCTCACCACTGCTTTATTAGGACAACAGAAGGGCTTTTCTGCAGGTTTTCAAGATTATCAGGTTCCTTTCTCAAGCAAAGACTTAACTGAAAGCATTTGTATTGCTTTTTTTGTATTGCACCTCCCCTGCCAGAAATCAGCTCTAAAAGGGGTAGAAAATTACCTGCCTCCTAAGGAGCTGAATTTTTGTTTGGAAAAACCTACCTCGTTCCTAAACTAGGTGTAGAATAAGGATAAAAAGATCCATCTCTCCTCCCATCCACATGGAATTCCACGTACACACCTGCAGGTAGCATCAAATCTATTACTACTTAACTAGTGTTTGAATATATGTCTGGATTTAGTGTTAGGTGCTGGATTTTACAGCTTTACGGTTAGCTAATGTGAAAGCTTTTACTGAAAAATATTTGAAATACAGGCTTCCCCCACTTATCTGACAGATTAGAGACTGTATCACTGTCAGAAAACAGAATTGGTTGAAAAGCAGAGCCCATGTAGTGTAATATAGGAAGCATGAAGGACTTATGGAGACTCACTTGGGACTTGACCATGCATGTGCTGCTTGTAAAGCCTCTCAGCCAGCTTAGTGCTTTTTTTCCCCTTCTCATCTTACTTTGCAAGTAGCGTGTGTATGTGAATGGTCCCAAGCGAGCCTCCATAGGCAAGAAGAACTAATGAAAGAGCTGAACTTCTGTCAAACTAATCGTATTTGGCCTTAATTTGTCATCAGATAACAAGGTGTCAAATGGTGGGGGCTTCCTGTATATATTGTACCTACTTAGCAAGTTGGGAACTCAAATAGGTAATGGGTCTGACTTGGCATATTTGTTTATGTGGTTCTAATTTACAAAGGATTGTGAATGATATTAATGTTAATATGGAATTGGCAGAAATGCACAAAACATTCTTCGAACATTTTATGTTAGAATTTGTGGTGCTAAATAGGCTGGCTCAGATCCACTCCTTTCTGCAATCAGAAAAAGCACAATTTGTTGAAATATTTCTAGGTTTTTTTTTTCATCTTGTTTCTTGTGCATATTGTCTTTATATTTCTGGATGTAGACGACTAACTATGCTTGAAAATCTGCATTTCTTTTAAAGATGGAACTTTAAAGTTCCATTAAAGATGGAACTTAAAGATGGAACTTCCATTGAGCTCCTAGTCTTCTACAGCTGTAGGTTGGAAACTTTGTCTCAATGTTGCAGATTAGTCATTCTGTCGGCATAAGAAAATACCTTCCAGTTCTTTCAAATCCACTGTTCAAAGATTTAGCTACGAGGTGTTGCTTAGCAGTAGAAGAATTTTTTTAACTTAGTATGAGCAAACTTTGACAATCAAAACATCAGACTGATTTTGTGAAATGGGACGGTATCTCCCTTTCAAAAAAGATCCATGTTTACTTTCGTACATAATGCTAACCTTCATGAACTTAAACATCTTTTGACATTAAAACATTCCTGAGTTTTACATATATTCTTCTTCAAAGAGCTCTGGGCATATTAAACAATTCACAACAGATTCAAAGACAAGGCAAACTTGTATCTCTTCCTTAACCACAGTCCTTATGGTGGTGTTATTAAATGCCATTAACACCAGCTAACACAGAGCATAATTTGGTTTTGCATGTTCTTCTGAAGACACGGTCTTGGTGTGATATAGGGATGAATTTAAATTTTTCTGCCAAAGCTACCATCTTGATTTTTGCTGCATCTGTCTTCCAATTGTGGGTGGGGCAGGAGTGGGGGTCATTGAAAACACTGCATTATATACTTGAAGGTATATAATGCAATTTGTAATCTGACTGGTAGCATAGTTTCAGGGGGCCTTGTTAGGATCTTGAACCCATTGTTGCCAAAAGCCAAGTTCCATCATCTTTTCATTTCATTCCCCAGCCCCATGAATTCCTTTGATCAAAATATTCAGGTTTCTGCTAGATATTCAGGAGTGTGCTAGAGAAGACCTAATTAATAAGGGCAAATCAAATTTCAGTTTCCTGTTGCATTCCTATAGTGACATAGATAAGAAGATGTCCCCATACGTATTCATGGTGTATATCCATGGTGCTCACCAACCAAAGTCCTTCCTTTTCTTCTTCATTGATTCTGAATGATTTTCAACAGTCCATTGCTCAATTTCTATTTTGTTCCACTTTTTCAATAGAACTCAAGATAGATCTCCAGATTTTGTCTCTCTCATTTTTTGAAGACCTTATCAATCAGTACTTCATGAAGGCACTCAGCTACCTTGACTAAATGATCCCAGTAATATGTACTTATCACCCTTCTGTTTTGGATAAAGATCTGTTTTTTGGGCCCGTTCTCTCAGATAGACGGCAGCCTATTCACTGGCCAGAAAAAGCTAGAATTGCAGTAGGAAGCAATTCCTGAGCACATCTGTGTGCTAAATCTTCCCTGCTCCAGTCATCTGTGTTTTAGAAAAACTTACCAAACTTGGGGAAGTAGATTACATGCATGTTTTGAGAATGTTGTCCTGAGCGGGCATGCAAAGTATATGAATCTGTGCCATGGGTGGGCAACTTGATGAGGCCTGTGGACCAATGTTTTCTCCACCGGGACCCACAATGGGCCATACCAACCTTGGAATTAAAAACAAAATCATGAAAAATGAAGCTGGAAGTGGCCAGACATCCACATTGAATTGGAGGAGTGATGTCTTTAAAAAGGCATGGGGATGTTGCATCCGGAAGAAACCAACTTTTATCTAAAAACAATTGTTGTGGATGGGAAGACATTGAAGAGAAGATTCTGACGTCTCTAAGGCAATATGAGGCCTAGATATCACAATATGGAGAAGAAAATGTCGAACCTGGGTTCTTTATGAATCCCAAATTGAGCACAGAAGAGAGTCACAAAGAGGATTCCTTATGTATCCCGATACAGAAGGAATCATGGGAGGCAGGGGGTGCAGAAGACAAGAGTAAGAGCAAAGCAGGATTCTAATGGAAATTCTTGTGTATTCTTCCTGCATAGCTTCATACTATTCCCTTCTTTTTTATCTTTTATCTCATACCTTCCCCAAAGAATTCTAAATTGCCAGAGGGAAAAAATTACAATCAGACCTACAGATGCAAGAGGATAAAAACACACACCCTAAAATCATATCTGTTGCTCTACAGTCTAAAGATAGCTGACTAGGGTTTGAATTTGGGATAGGTATAGTAAAGGTCTTGCTTGAGACAGCTTCATAGGCGTGTCCTGTATTTAAAAAAAAAAACAGAGCTTGAAAGTAACCCTTTTCATTTGGAAGGCATGATGTTTGATTTTTCCTAATCTAAAGTTACATTTTACTCTTTGGTGTGCAGCAAATAATGATTGCTCACCACTTTTATACATTATTCTGCCTCCTATCATACTGTGTAATTTTGGTATATTTGTTTTATTTTATTTCATTTATATCCTACTTTTCTCTCAACATGGGACCGATGTTTAATATCTTTTTTTAAAAAAAGTGATGTAAAAGTGATGCATTAGCCACTAATGAATAACATAATACCTCACTTTTTTGCCGAGTGACTGTAAGTAATGAGAATGTAATGCTAACATGTTAGCTTTTAAAACTAATTTTGAGCTGTGGAAATAACAGGGGTGAGCAGTACTGGAACATTCTTATAGGAAAACGATGCTGGTACTCATAAACATATTTACAATTGACTCAAACTAGACTTAAAAATGAAGCAACTCATGTGAGTCCTTTTACTGATGGAGGGATGCACTTTAACAGATTGTTCAGTCCAGTTAATAGAAACTAGGCTTAACTCTATTTAATTGGGAAAACAGTAATTGCCCTTGTGGAAAAGATTCCTTTTATGTTCTAAAAATTCTCTCTGCTTTAGTGAAATAATATGGAAGAAAAACAAAGAAAACACTGGGTTTTATTTATTTATTATTCCACTTTTCTCCTGAATGGAGTTCAAAGCAGTTTAACAGTATGAATTAAAAGACAGCAGTTAAAAAAGTATGAAGTAGAAAAGTTTTAAAAGCATTAAATAGTGCATTCAGTTAGAATACTATTTTTAAAACATTAAAATTTAAAACAATTAATACATTTAAAATATACCATGGATATTTAAACAGCACACCCAACTATACATAATTCCACCCTGGTCAGCCAAGTCTGAAAGCTTGTTTGAACAAGAAGGCCTTTGCCTGTTGGTGAAAAGACGACAGAGGGGGCAGATTGAACCTTCCTTGGGAGGGAGTTAGAAAGCCTAGGAGCAGCCATTGAGAAGCCTCTTTCCTGTCCTGTATAGTCCTGTAATCCATACAGGGCTATATAGGTCAAAACCAACTCTCTGACTTGTGCCTGGAAACAGAATGGTAGCCAGTGAAGCTATTTCAGCAAGAGAGTTATATGCTCTCTATAATCAGCACCAGTCAGCAGTCTAGCTGCAGCATTTTGAACCTTTTGGTTTCTGAGGCAGCTTCATATTCCAGCCAGGATGTAATCAAGGTATGTGTTGTCATGGTGAAATCTGGCTTCTCAAGAAATGGGTGCAGCTGGTGTGCTAGTTTTAACTGTGTAAATGCTGTCCTGGCCTCCTGCTTCAAGACTGGTAACTATCACCCTTTCCACCCCTAATCTCTCTCTATCCAACCTTTCTCGCCTCACTTTCCAATAGCCTTGTATGGTTCTTAAGAGTGTATGATTTCTCATATGTTTGCCAATTCAAACAAAATACTTTATTTAACTTTAACTGAAGTCTTATCTACAATTAGTACTGGTATACATAGGTAAAAAGAGCCTGCTGTTTCTGTCTGAGCTTGGCCTGGGCTGGCAGCTAGGAGAAGCTGATAACAAACACAGGTCAGAAACTCAGCAGTAACGTAGGTGGTCAGTTTACTGAATAAAGGAAACAGCTTTGCAAATGTGAAGCAATAAGGGTCCCAACAATGTCCATAAATCAGAGGCAGGCAAAAACAAGCACAAGTCAAAGGCAGAAACACAGGCAAGGGAAGCAAACAGAAGCATGCAATAGGAGAAATGGTCAGTTGATTGCTGACAAAGGTTAGAGGGGAAAGGCTCAGTTCTTATAGGCTCCAGGGTCAGTGCAGCTTGTGTCTGATTAATTGTTACCAGGGGAGAGGTGAGTAATAAATAAAAATTGTTGTTATTGTTATTATAGTTTTACAAGATAAGGACTAATCTAGTCTCCTTCCAGGCCCCTCTCCTTTTTTCTTACATGGCCATAAGGAGATAGTTGGAAATTTGTTCTTTCCACTTTTGGCTAACCATGATTTATCCACTCATCCAAACCCCCAAAAAACATGGTTAATGTTGCTTATTTTAATTAAAAGTATCTAAAAGTCAACCCATATTTTCTGAAACTGGCTTATTTACTTAATGTTAACCAGATTTCCTGTGATTACAGTAAGCCCTCCACATATGTGGGTTTCATTTTCACAAATCTGATTATTTGTGAGTTTCTTCAACCCCTGCCCCCTCTACCTCAAGTGCTTCTTTTCTGGGGGAAAGTTTCCCTCTGGGGGAAGCTTCCCTGCTCCTACTCCTACTCCTCTACCAGCTATGGTCTGGCAAGCTAAGGAAGACTCACAGACCAATTCTCCAGTACCACAAACCATCTAACAATGCCCCTCCACACCCTAGGAAGGAGATGAGCATGGGAAAGGAAGTATGGGGCCACCATGATGACCCACCCCTTTCCTGTCCACAACTGGTGTGGGCTGGCAGCCAGGAAAGGCTGATAATACAGGTCAAGAAGCTCAGGTAGTTAAGCAGTTAGTCAATTTACTTTAGGAAGAAAACAATCTTACAAATGAGAAGCAAATAATGATCCCAGCAGTGTCCATAAATCAACGGCAGGCAATATAAGCACAGGTCAAAATGGCAGAATAACAGGCAAGGGAAGCAAACAGAAGCATGCATGGGAGAAATGGTCAGTTGATTGCTGACAAAAGCTAGAGGGGAAAGGCTCAGTTCTTATAGGTTCAAAGGTCAGCGCAGCTGGTGCCTGATGCTTGGCATAAATTCTCTGGGAGTGATGCAGGAGACTCTTTTGATGTCTATGCTGGGTAAAGGTAGGTATGAATAGATCATTCTCTGTGTCAGAATGAGCAGGGCTCCCTGCTGGGGCTGACACTTCTGTGCCTGGGGCAGGTGGTGGTACTGTCTGCTCTGCAGGTTCTGCTGTAGCAGTCTCTATGCCAGGGCTCAGAGCAGGTTCTGCTGCCTCAGACTCTGAGTCTGAGCCTAGGTCCTGGAAGCCCATGACATTTCCCTGACCTGATGCCTGTTCTCCCCACCATGCTTCATCCTCTTCCCCACCCCACCCCCACATATTTTGATACTTGCAATTTTTCCACTTTTGCAGGGGTTCTGTGCCCCTAACCTTAATGAATGTGGAGGGCAGACTATAGTTAAAAATATAAACAAAGGTGTACAGCTTTCTCCAAGCCACATAAGAGGAGAAGAGGAAAAGCAATATGCACAAGCCAAAGAGGAGGCTAGGTTTATTCATGTCTCACAACAAAAGCCTCCTGCAATCTGGTGCTCTCTACATTTTTTATGCTATAAATCCCATCACTGCCCAGCCAGCATGGTCAATGGAGAGGAATGATGGCCAAAATATCCAGAGGGAACTAGTTTGTGGAAGACTAGGCTAAAATGTTGTCCAATGCAGGGGTGCGCAACCACAGTGGGTCAGTGTTCTGCCACTGGGGTTCTCTAGGGGCTACATACACTGTTCCCATGAAAGTGACAGAAATTCACTTTAGGGTTTGGAAAATGGGTGTTTTTGATTTTGTTTTATCTTAAATAGTACAGGGCAGTTCAGCAATTTATTTAAAAGATGAGTAGCCATTCCTGGATCCTTCCCGGAGGGCAATTCAGCATCCTTTTGGCCAGAAAAGAAAAGACTTAGTGAAGTCTGAAGGAGTCAAGGGCCACCAAAATAGCTCTGAGGGCACATGTGGTCCTAGGGCTATCCTTTGCTATATATTTCACAGGTGGTGATGATGATGAATATCCCATCCCCCCACCATTTAACAAACAAAAAGTGAGTATTAAAATAGATTTAAGCTAATTGCAGTATTAAAGCAATGACACATCATTAAAAGAATAAAATGCAATTAAAAAAAGCTTCCACAAACAACAATTAAAACAAAACAGACAGCACCACCTAGCCCATTCTTTAAAAACTTTCTGTTTTAAAAGCCTTTCTGAATAAAAGGGTTTTGGCCTGCCGACAGACCAACAGCAGGGTGGGGAACTCTTCTGGCCTCCTTGGGAAGGAAGTTCCAGATCTACAGGCAGCCACTGAGAAGGCCCTCTCTTGCACCTCCACCAACTGTGCTTGTGATGGTGGTGGAACTGAGAGAAGGGCTTCTCCCAGTGTTCTCAGAGCCTGGACCGGCTGATACAGAGAGATACGATCTGCCAGGTAGCCTGGACCCGAGCCATATAGGGCTCTACAGATTGAGATGAAGACTGAAGCACATGTGGGCAAACCTGTTCTGAATGTAATCAAAAGAATGCAGCCAGACAACAAGAGGCAAAAGCTATCAATGAGGAAGAACACATAGAACTACTAATTTCAGCAGAGAAGCGCTGGAATCTATATACTGAGTTTAGGGAAAGCAAGACTGTACTCTTCCTTTCCTCTTCTTCCTGTTGAGATAATTAAATGCAAACAACTTCTGTACTTTGAACTCAGTTGTCAGCATTTGAAATAAGCTGAAGACTGAGGGAGAAAGTGGATGGAGGAAAAAGAAACTGGTGCATTTTAAAAACAGCTGAGAAAATGGGATTGCAAAGGATTATGTGGGGCAACCCCTGCCCAGCCAGGACAATTGATGGAGATAACTTTGCCCAGCCTTGGCTTAGTGTAATAAACAAGCTCTGGTAGTCTCTTGTTCTGGCCTAGCAGCTAGGGTCACTATGACAATAAAATTAAGTATATTGTTTCTTGAGCTGCTTCTTCTCTTTTTTAATTGCACTCCTGTAAAACTCTGTGAAGCCAGTTTGAGCAAGGAGCAGGGCTTTTCTTCAGGTAGTAGGGGAGTTGTGGATTGGTTTCCTACAGAAGGTTGTGAGCGCATGGGCCTCATGATCATCCAGAGAGGGATTTTTAACTTGTAGTCAGGTGGTTTTCAAATTTAAATAAATAAATGTTTTGATTTTTTTTTTAAAAAAAAACTAGTCTGAAACTTAGGGCCTTTGCGCACTACACTGTTATAGCACTATTATTCCACTTTCAACATTCTGTGGGTTTGCAGTTTAGGGAAGGGCATTTAGAATTCTGAGCCAGAGAGCTCTTTGGTCTCAGTAAACTACAGACTGCAGAATTCCACAGGAGGTTGAAAGTGGAATGATAGCACTATAACATAGCGTGGAAAGGCCCTTAGTTTTTATTAACACTGGTTGCTATGGTTTTGTCTATGCTTATAAGCTACCTCAGACTGCAAGATCTAGGTGGGATATACAGCTTTTATGCAAATAAATAATAATGTAGTTCTGAGTCTGTGTCTTGGCAAGTGACCAAAACCAGCTCATACTAACTATTAGAAATTCATATTTGTTATGGCAAGCAAACACAAACAAAGCACTGTTTCAGAGTTGGCTGGCATAACACTGTCAACTAGGTTTTTCCTAACTGCTTTGCCTGCAGAAAAGGTTGAATTTAAATTTACTGTGTATGGTATTTTGCTGGGATTAATCATTAAAAGATTTGAGGAAATAAATTAACATTTTCCAAGTTAAGACTGTTTAAAAAAGTAAATATTACTTTTTCCTTCGTGCATCAGGTAAAATCTGTTTTAGTAAAAGAGTCACAACAGAAAACTGACAGTGTGAAATCATTCTGCTATTGCATTGGATATGGTTGATTCTTGCCAATATTTTAAAAAGAGAATAAAACATCAAGTATTATCACCCCCTTACAAAGAATATGTGGAAATACTTCCTAAGCTTTTAGGGGGGAAAAGCTAGCTGGCAGAATCGCATTTTACCAAATCTGATATGTTGTGTACAGTTCTGGTTACCCCATTCAAAAACAATATAGCAAAACCAGAGAGGATATCACAGGAGGAAACCAAATGATCAAGGACTGAAGCATTTTCCTAATGAAGGTATTGCATTTTTTAGCATAGAAAAAAAAAATAAGAACAAGAGGAGATAGATTAGAGATCAATGAAATTATGAACAGCATAGCAGAAATGAATAAAGAGACATTATTTCCTCTCTTAAAACACTAGACACTCAAAAGGACAACTAAATTGGTTTGCTTTGGTATCATTTCAGAGTGAAATAAAGGAGGCGGTCAGACCTGACCAAACACATTTTGCTTCGTGAAAAAAAGTAACAAACGCTATACCCCCCAACAATTTGTAACCCAAATCTTTCAAGCCGTTTTGGCACAGGAGACTAAAAATCACTTGAATGTCTCTCCCCATCCTTGGCAATAAAAATGTAATAATAACAAATTAAACAACTGTTTGCTGTCCTTTCTTGGTACCTAAAATCTTCTGCCTGAAGTGATTTTCTCTGATGTGGGGTCCAGTGATATCACCAGGGTTGGTGTCACCCCCAAGGAGCCTTTTCCATCCTGGAACTGTAATTCCAGAGGTTCCAGTTCACTGCCATGGAGACTTGCCTGGCTCTGTGTGCTCTAAAGCAGTCATTAGAAAAAAAAGGGGGCAGTCATTTTACATGAAGAGATACAGACTGTGGGTTGGGGGGAGAAGGGTAGGCGGTCATTTTGGTGTCATCTCCCTCTGCAAGCATCACCCCATGTCCACACACCCCACGTCCACCAGTGATACCACTGGTAGGCCCAGCCCCAGAAGTAAATCCTCATGCAGTCTGTTCCTTACTGTCTGAAGTATTGTTTATGAGGGAATATATGCATATTTAGGACCCTATGCTTCTCAGCCAAGTCTGCCATGGCTGAACCTTAATGGAAACAGAAGTGCAGATATAAGGAAGAAGCAGCAGGGAACTTTCAAGCATAGGTGGATAAGGGCCAGAAAGTTTATTAGAGAGTTGATAACCTCACTAAAAGGAGCTGGGTGGTTTATGCTTATGGAGACACTTGTGGCACACATTTGAGTGGTGGAGCCAATTAGTACGGTTCTGAACTGCACAGATTTCCCATGGGTGTGTGGGAAGCGGAGATATACTGTTCTTTTGGTTCCAGTCTGCAGCTCTAAGTGTCATTTTTTAAAAAAATGAGCTGCAGTCAAGAGCAGAGACTGCTTCTTCATTGCCAATAAATAAAACAAAAGAGAGAATAGACTTTGAAAAATTTTGCACATTTTGGCTTATAGAAAATATATACCTATTTAGGAGGAAAACACTGTATAGAATTACATGATGTTTTGCTGTAGTAAGAAAGACTGTGAGTCAGTGACTTGCTCAGTCTGCTGCCTGATTGCTAACTAATAAAGAGTGGCTTCAAGGCTGCTGCTCTCTCTTTGGTCCTTTTCACATGCGGAGGAAGCCACACCCAAAAACACGCCAAAACGGAGCTTACCTGGAGCCGTCGCAATGCAGCATCCCGCAGCGTCCAAAATGGCGGCTTCCGGCTGGCGGAGGCTCTCCGCCAACCGAAGAAGCTCGCCAGCCGGAAGCCCACCCCCCGGGCAGTCTGCAGGCGCGCACTTGCGTGCGCCTGCAAATCCACACCGGGCGCTGTGACGGGGCTGCACGCCCTGTGCTTTTTAAAAATCACAAGACAAGTGATTTGCAAAAAGCACACGGCGCCACCACTTCCAGTTGCCCCTGCGTGGATTGGGGTGTGGAACTACACAAAAGTAGTCTGCCTCAATCCACGTTACGGTGTAGACTACCTCCGTCAGAGGTTGCTCTACACCGTTTTTTTAACCCCGTATGAAAAGGGCCTTCTTTATGTTTAAATCAGATATGGACTGGGCACACATCAGACAGAAGGCCTCAAATAGAGAACAGTCCTCTATTAGCCCTTCAGATGACTGTCCTCTCCAAAGCTAGACACACAGGCACTTGAATTGGTTGTTTTGACAAATCTCAAGAATGCCAACTGCTAGCTCACTAAAATTTAATATGTGATTGCTCACATTGCATCATTGCAGATTTAAGAGTTCACAATGTAATAGCTCACGCAGCCACCTGAAAATTGACTTTTATTTCAATTCTGAATAGCAGTATATGTTTCATTGTTCTCCTTGGATTCCTTCAAATGAGAATCTTGTATTTGAGTATGAGTTGTTGTTGAGCATGACACACAGTATATTTAGTCTCTACATGAGTGTCTATTCAACACTTAGTGCTCTAGTTTTTTTCCCCTTGATTATTGCTTAGCCATATTTTAAAGGACAAAACAACTAAAATATCCTTTAATATTTTAGAAGATAAAACAACTAAAATATGCACATTTACAATTAAAATGTGACATAGAGCAGTATATTTAGTGCTTAAAAATCATACGTGAACAGAAGAAAGTTTGTTTGAAACTGCCCTTTGGTTAGCACTTACGATATCAGTTCTTATTGTCGATATTGCATGACAGCTTTAGAAAGAGTGTTAAAAATGGGATCTTGCAGCAGACAGCATTTAGCTCTTTGATGTGGGAATTTGGACTACATCTGTAAAATGACAGCAAACTTCACAAACATCAGCTCTAGAAAATAGCAGTGTTTATCCTACCTTTGACTAGCATATCTCTGCACTACAATTTCTAGGAATTCAGAGTGCCTCACAGTTTTGCCTGTTCCCTTTAGTTTTATAGAAGAAAAAAGGACTGCTGTCAAAGCTGATTTCTAAAGCATCATCCTCGACAGCAGGTTTTCTTTCCCAGTGACTGCCTAGCTATCTGTCTTGTTGAAATTGCTGTTTATTTGAATATAAGGGATGGCATCAGACAAAATGCCAGATTCATTATACCATACGAGGTGAATGCCCATTCTAAAAATATTTTCTGTTGACAACTTTTCTATCAACTGAAACATCAGACCAGGACTTAACTTAAAAACTAAGTTAAGTTGAAGGGCTTTAACATTCCATCATTTATGTCTGCTGGTGGCCTGTGGTCAGAGCAATCAATGTGCCACACTGAACAGTAGCAAGATGGGATTGCTCCCCTACATGGGCCATGGACTGCCAGTGCCTATACTTCTTCCCTTGCTTTTAAGCCAGTCAGGCTGATTCTGTACAGAATAGGAATATGCCCAAGATTTAGATGAAGGCCCGACCCTAAACCAAAAACAGTCCTCTTTGGGCTGGTTTTTGTGCTCTTCAGGGTGAAGCACATATCCCTCCAAAGTAACCAAAACTGAACCTGGACTGAACACGAAGCCTCATTAGCACTTTGCATTGTTTATTTCAGGTATGCATTCATTTGATTTATATCCTGACTTTCTCCCAATATGAGACACAAAGCCTTATTAGCCCTTTGTGATTTTGGAAAGATAGACAACATTTGTCCAGAATCTGTTTACATTTCATTTCAGTGAAAATTTTGAAGAGGGAGGGTCAAGGACATAGGGATTGCATCTCTTATGACTGATAGGTCCACTTTCTGTCCTATGGCAGGTTTTAACAGGGGGCTTTTAGTTGCTGTGGTTGGGAAGGGCGATGAGACAGACAAATACAGTTTCTTTCATCTTCATCTGTTCAGTTGCTTTTAAGTTGTTCTTTAGTAATCAAGTGGTTAGGCTCCGTTCCTGTTTGTTTATTACTGTAAAATAATTTCATTTCTCTTTTTCTAATTTTTTTCCTTCTAACTTTTTTTTCTGAAGTGAAATATCTTTTATCAGCAACAATGCTCTTTGCTGCTGGCTTATGTTCTTAGTCACTATGGTGTTAGTATATATGGTAGTGTGTAGAATTCAGGCCAATTTGGGGAGCTAAAATAAGATTTTGGAGAGATTCCCTCAACCATAGCTGTCCTGATGATATCAGGAGGAACAATCATCCTTCTGGTGCCAACCACATCCCAGCCAAAGTGCCAGCTGAAGATTTTTTTGCCTGGGACTTTGCCTGGGAACCAGTCTTCATTCTTCTGCCTCTTTCTCTGCTCTCAGATAGCATTTTCAAGAACTCCTGGAAGAGTCATCTGGGAGAAAGAAAAGGAATTCCCTCTCTTTCCAATCAGTGATCAAAGATAATGGGCTCTATTTTCCTAGCATGCAGAGGATGGGGTTTCATAGTGGGTAGGAAACCTAGAACCCCCTCCTCCATGGACTGGAGTTTCCCCTCTTCCTGTTTAAATGGTAAATATAGCCTCTCTTTCCCTAGTTAAGAAAAAAATTATTTCTTTGACTTCAGTACTTGTACTCTTTGTGTATGTGTGCATAATTAAAGATCATCCTATCTGAGTACTATCATTCTCTTATTTCTCTATCTGTTTTGCTATGCCTTTTCTTGCAGATGTTTAATATGAAGTAAATACTTTAATTCAATGCATCTTTTTCCCTTACAAATTTTGAAGTTTTTACATTTTTAAATTTTAAGTTTTTAAATTTCAATTCCATTTTTTCTGTTTGTTGTCTCAGTCAGTAGTATAACATATTTTTAATTACTAATGTCTACAACAACAACTTTTCTTCTTCTTTAGTACAGTACCAATACCAACGTTCCTACTGAAATACAATTCCAGTTTTCTGAACTTACTACTCCTTTTCTAAACTTCATTTATTGTGTTTTGTCTGGTGATATGGCATTGCATATAAACACACTTTCTTCAGCCGGTGCCATGGTTCTGTGTGTCTGGTATTCTCTGTTAAAGAACAACTTACTCTCTGATAAACAGTTCATATGTCATTCCTATTAGGAAAGCTAATTATTTGGAATCCAGTTCTCTTTATCTTCCAAGTGTATGCTTCTTAATTAATCTTCTTCTTAAAATTAATTTAAACTATAGAATCATACAGTTGGAAGAGACCACAAGGGCCATCCAGTCCAACCCCCTGCTATGCAGGAACACACATCAAAGCATTCCCAACAGATGGCCATCCAGCCTCTCCTTAAAAACCTCTAAAGAAGGAGACTCCACCACACTCCGAGGCAGCATATTCCACTCCCGGACAGCTCTGACTGTCAGAAAGTTCTTCCTGAGGTTCAAGTGGAATCTCCTTTCCTGTAGCTTGAATCCATTGCTCCTTGTTCTAGTCTCTGGCACAGAGGAAAATAAGCCTGCTCCCTCTTCAACATGATATCCTTTCAAATATTTAAACATGCCTATCATCTCCCCTCTTAATCTTCTCTTCTGCAGACTAAACATACCCAGCTCCCTAAGCTGCTCCTCATAGGGCATGGCTTCCAGACCCTTCACCATTTTGGTTACCCTCCTCTGGACACGTTCCAGCTTGTCAATATCCTTCTTGAAATGAGGTGTCCAAAACTGGACACAGTATTCCCGATGAGGTCTAACCAAAGCAGAATAGAGTGGTACTATTACCTCCCTTGATCTAGACACCATACTCCTATTGATGCAACCAAGAATTGCTTTGGCTTTCTTGGCTGCCACATCACACTGCTGACTCATATTCAGTTTGTGGGCCAACAAGACTCCTAGATCCCTTTCACGTGTACTGTTATCCAGCCACATGTCCCCCATTCTGTATTTGTACGTTCCATTTTTTCTGCCTAGGTATAGGACCTTAAATTTGTCTTGTTTGTTGTTTCATTTGTTGAAACTAATTATGATTTACAATAATTATATGTCAGTATTCTGCCCTATGTGGAGAGATTCACTACATGTCCTTTTTGGGCGGCACATTCAGCTTTTGCACCAACAGAGCCTTCTGCCTTATGCTGCACTCAAAGTGAACATAGTGGCCAGCCTTTAAACCTTTTGCTGGAACAATATCTTTCAATTGATCTAGTATGCCAGTGCTAAATTGCCGAATCACACCACAGACTCCTACAGTTTTTTGTTTTTCCCTAAGTGTGCAGTCGGACACAAAACGGCTGCTGAGAAACAGATTGTGCAGTTGGAAAAATAGGAAGGGAACTAGGTGCATTGTTTATTACATACTTAGATGGCAATGTTTGTCAGGCAATCTTGGTGAAAATGGGAGATCTGTTTTGAAGAGAGACCAGTTTTGGCAGCACAGATCTGTTGGGACAGCAGAAATGGCTCTTGCAGTAGTGTAAGTGTCAGTGAGTTGGGATTTACATGGGTTCAGGAGCCATTGGATTGTCCTTTTAGATAATGACCTAAAGCAGATTCATAAATGAGTTATTGTGTAGTAGGTAAAAGTTACTGATTCTTTTGGAGAAATTGCATTGATGCTGGGTATAAGCAAGAAGCAATACATGTTTTTGTGTGTGCTTGTATGTTTGTCTGTTTTAGGGATGCGGTGAGGGAGAAGAATTTGTGCAGTTTGATGACCTGGTTGGATGAGACTGGGGAAGTTTTAATGTTTCTCGGCTTAGCCACCAAGGTTCTCTCTGCAGCAGCAGGTGAGATGTGGGGGGCAAGAGGTGGAATTGCAGTGGCCTTCTGGATCTTCAGATGCCCTATCCCACAGTTTTCTGGGTGTGAGTGTATTTTCCTGAAGCTGGGTAGTCAGAACAGAGTAGGAATTCTGGTGGTGTACTGCCCATCCCACTGCTCAACAGTCTCTCTCTTCCTGAGCTAGCAGAGGTGGTCTTGGGATTAGTGTTGGAGTTCCCTTGTAGTGCTGGGGAATTTTAACATCAATGCTAAGACTGCCCTGTAGAGAGTGGCTTAGGACTTCATGTCCAACATGACGACCATAGGTCTGTCCGAAATGGTATCTGGCCTACTCATGCTGTTGGACACACCCTGGACCTCATTTTCTGTGCTGGATAGGGTGATAATGACTGGTGGTGGTGGTGGATGTTCCTATAGTTCCTTTGTCATGGACAGATCACTACCTGGTGGGGTTTAGACTTGCTAGGACTCATAACGTCTGCAGGGGTAAGGGATTTAATGAGATTGTCCATCCCAAGAAGCTTATGGGTCTGGTTGGATTCCTGATAGCTCTTGGGTGGTTGCCTTGGCAGGTGATTCTGTCAAAGTCTTGGTCAACTTCTGGAATGGAGAAGTGTCCCCTCTTGTGGAGTAGAGACAAACTGGCTTCTGGGTTTTCTAGGGTGCTGGCGGCAGTGAAACAAGTGAGGTGACTAGAAAGACATTGGCAGAAAACTCAGAGTGGGTTCAATCAAACTCAAACTAAATTTATCTGAGGGCCTACTCTGTGGCAAAGCAGCAATCAAAACCAAATTTCTCGTTTGCTTCTGTTTCACCTGCAGAAAGCCAGCCAGCAGAGCTGTTTCAAGTGGCTAGGACTGTTTTACAGAAAGGTCCAAAAGAGGAAAACCCAGACTACTTGACAACCTGCTGTGAACAACTTGCCTGGCACTTTACAAATAAAATTCAGATCCAGTCTGACTTAGATGATGTAATTGATGCAGATCGTGTGGATGTAACTCTAGCCTCTGCTTATCCAGTAATAATGGATACTTCTCAGTTTGTGCAATTAAAGGATGTGGGCATGATTCATGGAGAGGTAAGAGCCATCACATGTGTGTTAGATCTTTGCCCTTCCTGGATTATAGAATCATAGAATCATAGAAATGTAGAGTTGGAAGAGACCACAGGGGCCATCCAGTCCAACCCCCTGCCATGCAGCAACACCCTCAAAGCACTCCCGACAGATGGCCAGCCAGCCTCTGCTTAAAAACCTCCAAAGAAGGAGACTCCACTACACTCCGAGGCAGCATATTCCATTGCTGGACAGCCCTGACTGTCAGGAAGTTCTTCCTGAGGTTCAGGTGGAATCTCCTTTCCTGCAGCTTATATCCATTGCTCTTTGTCCTGGTCTCTGGAGCAGCAGAAAACAAGCCCTCTCCCTCCTCTACATGGCATCCTTTCAAATATTTAAACATGGCTATCATGTCCCCTCTTAACCTTCTCTTCTGTAGACTAAACATACCCAGCTCTCTAAGTCTATCCTCATAGGGCATGGCTTCCAGGCCCCTCACCATTTTGGTCACCCTCCTCTGGACTTGCTTCACCTTGACCATGTCCTTCTTGAATTGGGGTGCCTAGAACTGGACACAGTATTCAAGATGAGGTCTAACCAAAGCAGAGTAGAGTGGTACCGGTACCTCCCTCGATCTAGACACCATACTCCTATTGATGCAGCCGAGAATTGCATTGGCTTTCTTGGCTGCCGCATCACACTGCTGACTCATGTTCAGCTTGTGGTCTATGAAGACTCCTAGATCCCTTTCACACGTACTGCTATCCAGCCACATGTCCCCCACCCTATATTTCTGTATTCCATTTTTTTCTACCTAAGTGTAGGACCTCACACTTCTGAATTTCATTTTGTTAGCCTTGGCCCAGCTCTCCAATCTATCCAGGTCATTTTGAATTTTGATCCTGTCCTCTGGCGTATTAGCAACCCCTCCCAATTTGGTGTCATCTGCAAATTTGATGAGCATACCCTCTATTCCTTCATCCAAGTCGTTGATGAAGATAGTGAACAGCACTGGGCCCAGGACAGAACCCTGTGGCACCCCACTAGTCACTTCTCTCCAGGATGAGAAGCAGCCATTCGTGATCACCCTTTGGGTTCGGTCGGTCAACCAATTACAAATCCAACTAACAGTAGCCCTGTCCGGCCCACATTATTAAGAAAACCAAGGGGGGATTAGCCAAGTGGGTAGAGGGAGTGGTTAAAATGCCTTGTTTTAAAACAAGGCAGAAGTCTAACTTGCCTGAGGGGGACAGTTATAAAACCATTGTTTAAAAGAAGACCTCCCTAGACCACAGAATTCTGAATGCTTATTGGCCTATCTGTAACATTTTTAGTGAAGTTTCTGGAGCATGTGGTGGCCTCCAAGCTCCAGGGATTTTTGGATGAGACATATTGTCTAGATCCATTTCAACCTGGTTTAAGACTTTGGTATAGGAAAGAGACAGCTTTGGTCATCTTCGTGGATGACCTATGCCAGGAGCTAGACAGGAGAAGTATGTCACTGTTGATTCTGCTGGACCTTGGGACAACTTTTGGCACTATCAACCATAGCATTTTTCTGGACTCCTTGCTAAGATGGGACTTGGGGGCACTGTTTACAATGACTCTGTTCCTTCTGCTGGAAGCTCCCATTTCACACATAACAAGAATTTTCCTATTTTTGAACATATGAGGACATAGTAATGCTGTTATTCAATGATTTTTTTTTGTGATTTTTTTCCCAAACTAATACTTTATTAATCAAATATTATTACAGTGTTATTACAATATCACAAAAGAGAGAGAATCAACATAACAAAGGGAAAAAAAGAAGAAGAGGAAAATTTAAAAAAAAAGCCATTAAACTAACAATACCCCAACTAAACCAACCACCATCACAAGATATATAACTTATAACTTATCTCGATCTTAAATATATATATATATATATATATATATATATATATAATACCTATATAATATAATACCTATATATGTATATACCTCTCAGTATATGTCTCAGTATAGTTAGTATAACTTATCTCAACCAATATAAACCCCTTTCCATTCCCTAAACCACATTTGGGTCACTATGGACCATTCATTTTCTACCTTACCCTTATCAGTCTTTACATCTATTAATGCAGTCAACATATCCATTTGATACATCTCGCATAATTTCAATACCCAGTATCTCTTCCCTCTTCCAATACTGAGCATAAACCAATCTTGATTCAATGATGAAAATGTATAAGAATGGACAACTAAGGTATATTATCAAGACAGCTCTTTTGCATTTAAAGCTTAGTTTGATATATCAAAGGAATACTAGGCCAATGCCAAAAAACATAGAATTCATTGCACAGACAGAAAGAAAGAGAGGGAGGGGGAGATGAAAATATTTCCCACACAAACAATGCTGGGATAAAAACAAACATTTTTGGCAGAGGTGAAAGCTGGTTTAAAGAGTCATAGCAGAGAGATGGCTTTTGCAGGTTTCTGAAAATGCAGAACAAATTTACCAAAGCGGCATGAGTGTGTGTATCCCCAAAAGCCATCATCTTTTTAAAACTACATGCAGTTACCTGGGGGAGGGGAACAGAAATCTATTGCCGACCTAAGAATTTCGGATGAAGAATCTCTGTGAGTGTTTTTTTTTTTTTAATACATCTCAATCCTGTATCCAGTATCAGGTGCACGGTTCAAACCACGCCAATGACAGCCAGTATAGTGTAAAATTGATCGCTTGAGCAAGTGCAGTTGGCCGGCATTTCCAAGGTTCCCCAAGGTTGTAAATCAGCGCACAGGTAATTTTTTCCCGCGACCAATTGGAGGTCCTAACCGGACCGGCCAGCCAATGGGCGCTCCCAAGAACGCCGTCTACTATGATGAAACATTGGCGGTGCGTGGCCAATCCAAAGCGGCTTCGGCTCCTTGCGCGCGCCCACCTCCTCTTATTCTGAGGCGGGGGGAGGAGGTGGACGCTTCAGCGGGGAGGGGGGAGCCGTGGCTGCGGGAACGGAGGCTCCGAGCGTGAAGCGCCGCGCGCGGAACCAGGCGGGAAAGGCGAGCCGCGGTGCCTCCTGGCCTCGCCCGGGTCGCCCTTCGCTTCCTCCTCCTCCTCCTCGCCCTCCTTCTGTCGACATGGCAGGACTAAGCCGAGGCGTCTCCGGCTTCGGGCGGTGCAGCCACGCCGTGGTGCGGGCTCTGCCGGAGTCGCTGTGCCAGCAGGCGCTGAGGCGGGAGAAGGGGAAGGAGGTGGACTTCGCGCGCGCCGAGCGGGAGCACCAGCTCTACGTCGGGGTGCTGAAGAACAAGCTGGGGCTGCAGGTGCTGGAGCTGCCCGCCGACGAGAGCCTGCCGGACTGCGTGTTTGTGGAGGACGTGGCCGTCGTGTGCGAGGAGACGGCGCTCCTCACGCGCCCGGGAGCGCCCAGCCGAAGGAAGGAGGTACGGTGGCGGGAGCGGGGGAGAGGCTGGGCCCCTTGCGGCCTTCTGAGAGGGGGAGGGACGCGGTAGGGGGGCTCTGTGCTTCCTCTCCCTACAAAGCGTGTATTTTTGGGCGGGGAGGGGTCGCTTCAACTCTCACCAGAGCGAGACAAGGGCCATTTCCGCACTAGCCTGTTATAGCGCGATGATTCCACTTTCAACCTCCTCTGGAATCCTGGGGTTTGCAGTTTCGGGAGGGGCCGGCCGGCCCCTCCGAAACTGCAAACCCCAGGTCAGAGGAGGTTGAAAGTGGAATCATCGCGCTATAACAGGCTAGTGCGGAAATGGCCCAGGTGCGGAGAGCGAGAGGCAGGTGCGGGTGTTGGGGAGGCGCCTCGGCGGCGGTTGAAACCGTAACATCTCAGCGCGGAAGTTGCTTAGCAGAGCTAGGCAGGGTTTGGATTTCCTGCCAGTGACCTGGATAGGAAGCTGGAAGGGGTGGGGTGGGCCAACCTGCCCAGCGATGCAAAAGGCGCTCGGTGTAGAGCGCGCCGCGCGTGGTGACCAAGCCGAGCGCCCAGCGGTTTTCCCTCCCGGAGGCCGACTTCTCCGGCTGCGCTGGGTGTGGAGTGCGGTACTGTAAGGCGTGGCAGGTTGTGCTAGGAGGAGTGGCGGGGGGGGGGCGAGCAGAAGAAGAAGACGACGATCCTCAGCGCAGATGCGTTCTTCTCCCCCTCTTTCTTACTGTGGTGCTCCTTTGGGACCGAGACGCCTTCCCCTCCCGGTTGCTCATCCCTCATCAAGCCGGTGTAAAATGGGCAAATTGGGGAGGAGGCTTTCTGAATGAGCCTTCCTTGCGATGAATCAGTTTTCGCCAGCAGTCTGTGTGCACGCTCATCTACATGCACGGAACCCAGACACATTGTGACTTGTTTGTTTTAGCAATGATTGTAATTTCACTGGAATGAAAGCGCAATCTAGTTCCTTTCTTTGTGGCTTTCTCTGGCCTCTTGTTTCCGAAGTGATGGGATCCTTTTTTACAGTGTTTTTGCCATACTCTAAAAAGCTCTGTTTTTAGAACACAGTGGTGACTCACAATTGCTTCAAGTTATATCTCAGCAGGTTTCTTTCTAATGAAGCCAGATCAAGAGGGGTGCACATCACCTTTGTCAGAAAAATGACAAACCCTGGGAATTTTTACAAAAGCAAAAGTACCAATCTACACTCACAAGCATGGTGGAGAACTTTGGCATGGGTGCTACTGAACTGATAGGCATTTCTCTAAATTAAGAGTAAGTTCTTTAAAAAACAGGTGTGCGTACCTTGGAAGAACAGTCAAATTCAAGTCACGTGTCACACTGACCTAGCTGTCTTAATTAAATAATCTTAACTGTCTCCTGTTTACCTCAGAAGACAATGTCTGCATTCGTTTCATTAAGTGAATGGTTCTTTGTTCCATTCATTATACTGCACACAATTTTAAAAGTTTTTAAAATATGCCTAGACTACAACATCAGTATCATTTCTTTTTCGGTAACTTTCTTTTTAACAATATGTAGATTTTAAAATTCTGCAAAGCCTTTCATATGGCTGGCAATTAAAGTGGCATATTGCAGTGCGTAATTACTCAGAAGCAAACCCTATCAGGTTTTACTGTCAGGTAGATGTTAGAGCCAGCAGGATGTAGTTTTTTATTTTTATTTATTTATTTATTTGTATCCCGCCTCTCCATATGGATCGAGGCGGCGAACAACTTACAAATAGCATGTATTTTGAAACGTTTCTATACATGCCCCCAAGAAGCTGGGTACTCATTTTACCGACCTGAGAAAGGATGGAAGGCTGAGTCAACCTTGGAGCTGGGCAGGATTGAACTTACAACCTTGTGGCTTGCAGTACTGGCATTTAACCACTGCGCCACCAGGGCTCCTGGTAGTGGTTTGCACATTGTACTATGGCCCTGGAGACTAGGGTTCAGTTCCCTGCTTGGCCATGGAAACCCATTGGGTGATCTTGGGCACCATCACACACTCTCAGACCCCAGAAAACCCCGTGATAGGTTCACATCAGGGTCACCATAAGTCAGAAATGACTTAAAGGCATACAACAACAGCAACAACAATGAATAGATGGATAGATAGATCTGGATAGATCTGCAGCCCTAACATGTCAAGTTTTTCTTTTTCAGAAGTTTTAATGTGCTCTGTTGTTGTTGTTGTTGTTGTTATCCAAAAAAGAGGGAGGAAGAAGCTTTAACAAAAGTAGAATATAGCTGGGGGAGAGTGATACATTTTGCATATACACTTTAATTGCAGATGTTCTCTTTAACGCAAGTCACAGGTTAATCATGCATGGCTTCAAGGAGTGTTTGCTGTACATTATATTTTACATTACAAAAGCGCTTTCATTTATTGCTTAATTTTTCATTTACACGTTGTAAAAAGAGATGCTCAAGCTAAGCATGCTCACTCATTAGACTATATAGATGCAGAGCTTTGCTGGTTAATTTGTAATTGAGAAGACACCTTATGATAATTCTTTCCTTCCACTTCTCCATAGTGATTTTGTGGTGATCTTGGATGGTTTATCTATCTCAGTTTATGAACCACTGAACCCAAAAATTTCCATTATCTGTTGGAATATATGCTCCAAAATGTGCACTTGCAGTGTATATTATTAATATTAATATTCTTACTTTTAAGCCCAAGTTTATTTTCTCCTGCTCATTTCAGTTTGCTTGTGTACCCCATGGGCCATAATTAGTTTCCGGGACAGAAGACGTTCATGTCAGGAACCACCTCTCAAATTGGTTCAGACAGGCAGGGACGAGATCAGTGAACCAGAAAATGAAATAAAAGCAGTCAGCAGAGTCTGATTGGGGAAATGGTTGAAACAGATTATCAGCTAAGAAAAGCTAAACTAGGCTATGACAGCAAAATATAAAAAAAATACAACTGACCTATGGAGTACCAATTGCTGGATATCAGCTCAAGAAGAAAAGTAAGCATATTGCATAGGTGGACTTGGGAAAATACCAAGTATATTTAAATCCCAGTGAAATCTTCAGCATCTCAAATGTTGCATAACTATGACTGTTACTTCACTAAGACACAGTAATATCAATCACTGGCAAATTGAGTGCTGGGGCGTAGTAGTTCACCACAATAGACATTTAAAAAAAATTTTTTTTAATTAAGGTTTAAGATGAAAATAAAAAAAAATCCTTCCCCACTTCCAAGCTTTTTTCTTTTTTCCAGTTGAGTCTGCTTATTTACATTCCATTCATATATAGTTTCTATATAAAAGATAAACTTACATTGTTGCATCTTACATTATTACATTGCTGTTTGTTACATTGCCTTATTACATTACATTGTTGCCTTGCATTACATACAATCTTGCTTTATTCTTTTT
This sequence comes from Ctenosaura bakeri, assembly GCA_948474755.1. NCBI lineage: Eukaryota > Metazoa > Chordata > Lepidosauria > Squamata > Iguanidae > Ctenosaura > Ctenosaura bakeri. The sequence continues at coordinate 71,214 of CAOLHI010003239.1, read as the reverse complement.
ATTTCTTTTCTTATACTATATCTTTATCCAATTCAAGACTTCTCGCCTTCCCTTTCAGAGTTCTGGATAGGCTTATTTTTCAGTGAAAATGTTAGCTTTTCTAGCTCTATCATATCCAGAACTTTTAATTTCCATTCTTTTATATCAACATAGTTCCTTTCTGTCCAATATTGTGCATGTGTCAGTCTTGCAGCAGTTATCAAATATAACAATGTCTTCTGGTGACATCTTATCTTTCTTTGTTGCCCTAACATATTTAACAAATAAAACTCTGGCTTTTTCGAAATTTGAACTGTAAATTCTTAGAATTTCATCATGTATTTCCTTCCAAAATTTCCTTGCTATCTTACAGGTCCACCACATATGAAAAAACGACCCCACCTTTTCATTACATTTCCAAATCTTTCATTTCCATTTTTAGTTATTTTCTGCAACCTTTCAGGTGTCATATACCATCTATGTAGCATTTTATAAAAATTTTCTCTTAAATTTAAACTTGGTGTAAATTTTATATCTGTTTTCCATGCCCTCAGCCATGTATCCAACTCGATTGGGTATTCAATATTTTGTGCCCATCTAACCATATTATCTTTAACAGTTTCTGATTCCATTTCTCTTTGCAACAATAGTTTATAGAATTTGGAGATTCTCTTCTTTTGGTCCTTCATCAATAGATCTAATTCATTTTCTTTTCTTTCAAATCCATATAATTTTTGATCCATTTTAAATCTCTCTTTAAGTTGTCTCCATGGGAACCAATTGAATTTGTGTCCCAAAACTTTTAATTCTTCTTCTGTACGCATTCTTGGCTTATCTCCTTCCCATTTCAACAAGTCTTGATAAGTTAATAGATTTCCTTGTTTTGTTAGGGCAATTTTATGTGCTTCTTGAGGTGAGGGCCAAATTGGAAGTCTTCTATAAAATTTATGCTTTATTTGTAACCACACTTTCAATAATGTCTTTCAAATACAATGATTATTAAACTCTTTATTCACTGTTATTTTGTCGTAGCATAAGTATCCGTGCCATCCAAACCTATTATTTATTCCTTCCAGTTCTTTACATGTTGTATTTTCTACATGTATCCAATCTTTGATTAAATCTAAACAGCATGCTTGATAATAGGTTTTTAGCGACGCCACAATAGACATTAATTAAATTAAATGTATACATTTAATAATTAAATGTATACAGTTAAATGTATGCATTTAATAATTAAAGTCTCTTGTTAGTGCACACACAAACACATACATACACACAAAGGAATCTGGACATTACATTGCTGCATCATTTTATATGCTGGTCTTGCCTCCTTTCAGCCAGTCTCTACTGCATTTCAGCATATGTTGTAATTGTAATCATTCAGACACTTCTGATGCAGAGGTGTAGGAAAAGTTTTACATGGTAACTAGAAGCTATCTGTTGCATCTCTGTGTGAGTCACTGGTCTGGGTTTCTCATCTTCCTACCAGAAGGTGCACCTGGAATAATGACCCAAGTAGAAACATGGGTTCTCCATTCAAGATGGGAGATATATATATACTAATGCATACTCTAAAAATGAGCACTTTTTCATGTAAGAAATGTTAACCCTCTTCATTCTATATTTACTGGAACACTGAAAGTTCAGGCAGCATTAAGTGGTGGGATGGGGGAGATATATATATATACCTGAATAAGGAGTTGTAAGTTATCGAGAAGCAGTAAAAAAAAATATTGTGAGGGAATAAGCTCATATTAGTGGTTTCTTTGTCTGAAGTAATGATACCATTTATCTATCTATCTATCTGATTTACAGCTTGGCTATCTCCCAGTGTAGGACCTGGGGATGTAAAAATAATGATCAAAATAACACCATACCCCTATTAAAAGACCTTCTGCAACAAACGGTCAACATTCAAAGGCCTAGGTTAAACAGAAACATCCCTCAGCAAGCTGAGAGCAAAGAAGGTCTTAACCTAGCTTCTGATGGGAGAGAGTTCCACAGACTGGGATCAGCTACTGAGAAAGCTCTCTCCTGTGTCCTCCCCAAACATGATGGTGATAGTACTGAGAGGAAACTTCCTGAGGATCTTAAGATTCAGAAAGGCCCATATTTGGAGATACAGATAGCTTAGGCCCAAACCATATAGGACTTTAAAGATCATAACTAGCACTAACCAGAATTATGCCCAGAAATGAACAGAACATGTCAGTGGAACCTTAACTATACAGACAGGAACAGGACAAAGAAAGAGAGAAGTTGGAGTGAAAGGGAGGAATGAATAGAGCTGGCTGGATAGGATGGAAAGGCTTTTGTTATTAAATCATTGATATATTAATCTGCTTTCTGTGTAACATTGCAAAACATAAAATTTGTGTTGTTGTAAGGGAGTCACCTGTTTTCTTTTTCAGTTAGTTATCAAAACCCAATTGACATACATAAATAAATAAATAAATAAATAAATAAATAAATGTTTGTTTATTATTTTGTGTTATAGTCTACTTTTCTTCAAATAAGAACTGGTTACACGAGTAATGCTTGAGTAATTGACAGTCCAGTTTCATTTCATGTGAGAGAAATGTGTTCAAATTTTGTAGAAAATTACAGTTTTACTTTTATATCGTGCTGTGGAAAATTATAGTTTTATTTATGTATCATGCTGTGGATAAGGAGTACGTATTGAATTTGTTTCTGTATTAATTTCAGTAGTGGATCATATGTTGCTTCTCAGTAAATCGGTGCACATCAAGAAATAACATACTTTTTCATGCAAATACAAAATTTATTCTTTCAGTTTCGAGCTCGATAACAAAACGTAAGCATCAGAAGTCTCAATTCTGCATTTCTTTTCCCCTCAGTACTTACACAAAGCTATCTAGTGTGAATCATTATATGTCTAAGGAATGCATATTCATGTCTAATAAGCAGGTGCAAGGTTGTTGTTTTTTTACTATGGAGTCCTTGTTTGAAAAGTGCTGATTTACACTGAAACTTTCAGTCATCCCTTACATTTCAGTAAGCCTGTTTGGCAAGAGAGTCCTCTCTGATCTTTCGTTGATCACCTGAAATTTTCCATTTGCTGTTGTGTGCACCAGAAGTGAGATGGATGATGATAAAGAGTTAAAAACAAATGCATGATAACATACTGACATACCTTGCATTCAACATGTAGCAAACTTAGTTACTGGACAGTGATTTTTTTTAAAAAAACTAACTTTTTGATAAGGTATTAATGGTATAAAGGTGGTGCTTGAGAGGCAGGAATGTACTCTCAGTATGATGGATGGACAACATGGTGAACTTTGCTCTGACTTCTTTTTAAGCATTTTGAGGCAGTATGACTTGTGCAAGCCTCCATTTTACTTTCTTATCTGTGAAATATGTGGTTGACAACAACAATTTCCACTGCAAAGTAGGTTAGGTGGAGAGTGTGTTGAATTTCAATTTGTGCTTGCAGTGGAACCCTCAGACAATGCAATACTAAATTTCATCCAGTGAAAAATGTGAAACCTAATTGCATACCCCAGAGTCAAAAAACCTTATTTCCTAATGTTGTGATCATTAAGTGGAACAATAAACATGGAACCAGAGTGTCTGAAATATTGACTAATATTTCAGACAAAACTGTGATATCCACTACTGGACAAAATGGCACTGGGGTTTCTTGGAAAAGAGAGAATGCTGCTTCTTTTCCTGGATGTACACTGAGAGTTGACGTGCCCTGTCAGTGCAGGACTGATGACTGGCTGAAGCATTACCACTGAAAGAATTGTAGCTACAGTTACTTATAATCAAAGTTGTAATATGACCAATTATTGGTAAATTAAGAAGTGCTATTCACAAGTAGATTTCTTTTATTTCAAAAGAAATTTTCTAATTCTTCATTGGAGCAGTATCTTTTGTTACTACTAGATTCAACACATTGTGAAGCTCTTGTCTGTCAAAGTTAATTCGAAGTGCAAACCTAAATATGTCTAGAGAGTTGCAGGGCTGTTTGGGTCCATCCCTGTTTAGCATACCATGTGACTCTTGTACAGTCACTATCTCTTAATTTACCACACTGTACTGGAAAGATAAAATAGAACAATTCTCATGTAAGATACCCTGAGCTTTGCATAGGAAAGGCAGTGATATATGGAGAAACTTGGTTTTATTTCTAGAGATTTGGAAATGAGATACTCAGGAATATTTCGCTCTGATGAATCTGTGTTCCAGAATCGCAGGGAAGTGTACAAAGCCATACCTGGATTCTCTTTCTAGGTTCATACAAGCACTAAATAATCCAGGCTGGGTTCTAATCAGCAAATCTCAATCAACAAATCTCGGTGGCTTCAAATCAAAATTGATTCCACAAGCTTCTTCTATTTTGGAGGGAGAATGAATGCTAATAGAATCGTTTGGTTACATTTTAGGCCAAAATCTTATATACTGTTTTCATAACATAAATATATTCCAGTGTAGTTGTGCTGGCTCCTATAGCTCTATCATTGATTCTGCAGGCTGTGGACTTGAGTTTACCTGTTGCATCACGGTTAATTTGCTCCTCACTGGCCAAGACAAAGGAAGAGGTTGTGTATGTGGTTGTTGAATGATTATCTGAACTAGAAACTGCACTTATTTATGCAATAATCTCTAATGTAGTGTCCCAATAGGATTCCAGCTTAAGGCTCCAATCCTAAACTCGAGAGTAAACTGTGTTGAACATAGTGACACCTATGTGTAGATGTGTGTAAGATTGTTTAGTAAATATCTTTGTCTCACTGGCCTCGTATAATCCAGTTGTTTGTGGATTATATAGAATGAATTACACTATCATAAATACTCTTCACACACAAGGCATGCAAGTAGGGGACTGTGCTAAATGTTTATTTAGGGAATTACAAAGGAATCAACACAAATTAGACATAAACAAAGTAAAAGAAATCTTGGATGAAAATTAGGTGTTTTTTTTCCAGAGTTGAATGAATTTCTTGGATTTTTCTGTTAATACCAACCTGCTAGTAGTAGGTTGCAAACCGAAGGTGAGATTTATGTGTCTGTTTAAAATACCTGCTGATTACTTCCTGAAACAAAGCTTAGGAAGCCTGCAGCTTACTTTGAAACCTAGTTAGTAATGCATATGCAGAAAGACTCAGTACAAAATGTATATATGCCAGCTCATATAAAATGCAGAGCAAAAGGAAGGGCAGCAGAGGTTTTGTTGGCAACTGAAGGAAAAGAATGGCCACAGAATAGGTTTTTTTACCATTGTTTTAATGTGTCATAAGCCAACTTGGAGATTATCAAAAGATCTCATATAAATATTGAAAACAAATAAATAATTAATAAATGATTCTTGCGTTAGATAGCAGATGGTCCAGCTCTGACTGAATGTGGACTCTGACAAGCCATAGGCTAGCTTTTTTGTCACTTAGTCTTCCTCATCATGTCATTAATGGGAAAAGCATTAACGTACAGAGTGTAGAGGTATGCAGATTTATTGGTTGATTACTCTGTTACAAAAAAGATGATTTATCTACCTAAAATTCAATAACTGGTTGACAGACCTGTAATATATCAATGTGGTTTTATATTGAATACTTCTTATTATCAAACACTTCTAAAAGAGAGAAGAGAGAGAGTATAGAATTTGTGTCATACATACATAATGACACCTTAGGGTTCTATGTTAATTTGAGTGTTCTGCCAATTTTGTAATATCTATAAGCTTTGGAAAAGCATCTATAATATCTATAAACTTTGGAAAAGCATCCGTAAGTATGCATGTAAAGAGTTTTAACAAAACTATTTTTACCACATTTATAGCTTGACGCTGTACATGTTTACTATCAAATTCCATAGGCATACTCCCAAGCAAAGATGCTCATGGTTAGTGATTTATCTAGCCTAATTCTGAATATGTAACATGAATATGAAATGAATATAAATATAAAAGAATTGTTAAAGCAATAGCTAAGCAACAGCTAATTTTCTAGTTTAGGAGCTACAAGTCAAAAAATTAACTTTTGCAAGACTTGGAAAACACTGTCATATCTGACAGATATCTAATGATATCTGATAAATTATATTAGGTAGTGGACCTAAGTTTAAACGACAACAATTCCATAAACTCAGTACATACATTATTAATACTGTAGAAGTCTATTGGGATAGACCTATATGTTGTTGGCAAGATGAGGTATCTTCTGAAAACAGCACTGCTGTTTCGTGCCTGCCCCTTGCTATGTACTGCAAATTCCTTTCCTTGTTCTGTGATGTCATATTGATGGTTTCTGGCCCTTGGTAATGTAACATGGAGATCCTGCACATTATGTGGGAGAGGACAAGAATTTGTCATGGGAATGCCTTGCTGTATTACATAATGTTGTAACATTATAGATGTTGTTATAGACCTTTATCTTTTAACGTTCATACTGCCATCAGCCAGTACAAGTTTCCAGTCCTTTCATGTAGCAGCATAATGTTTGTGATACAAAAATACCTGTATCATTCTTGTTTCAAGCCTTTACTGCAATAGGAAGTAAATAGTGGCTGTTACATAAATATGGGTATCTTTTTCTGGAGTTCCTCCAGCACTTCATGCTGCACATTGTGCAGGGGGAAGGATTGCAAGTTAAAAAAAACAAGGGGAATGACTTCAAGTTGCTGCTGTTCAGCCAAAGTTTAACATAATTATTTGTATGTTGGTAGGTTTCTGAAGAAAATTGTTGTTGTCATCCACACTGAACATGATCTAGGGTATAAGTTTGCATTAAAAATAATGTAATTCAATAAGAAAAAGGGTACTAGCTCTCTTCCCCTGTTGACCTTGCAAATAATTTAAAAACAAATGTAAAAACGTAGATGCTCAAATCCTATCTTTGGCTTCAGATTTGACTTCACCTGAAGGCCTCCTGTTAGTCTTGGTGAAGTGAGTTAAGATGGAAATCTTGGGTGAAATGCAAACTTAAATAATACATTTGTGCTTTCTCTTGTAAAAACATGACAGTTTGTGGCACCTTCACTGTTGTATTTTTAATGCAAATATTTTGCACAAACAACCCTGCAAGGAAAGGGAAAGAAGGAATGGTACAAATGCTGTGTTCTGCCAGCGTTTTCCATCCCGATTCATTTGCACTTAGATGCTATGGGACTAGCAATCAGTCACAACCAGAGCTTTAAAGTAGGGGTGGATAATTTTAACAGGCCTTGGGACCAATTTTTTTGGCCCTAAGACTAACCCCTTGGTTGCGGCAGGCCCAGAGAAAGCAAAAAGGCCTTTTAACAAAAAGATAAAACCAGAAATGCCTGGATGTCCACTTCCGATTTTTTTTGTGGTTGGGGGGTGCATTTGGTCTTCCTCCAATCTATTTAATATAAAAACTATAACTCCTGGATGACCCCAGGAGCAAGAAAACCATTTTTTAAAAATGTGGCGAGGGAGGAGGCTCCCAACAGACTGGAGGAGGAAAATATTGTCCTCATCTTCAAAAAGGGAAAAAATAGGACCAAACAAACTGCCACCCAGTCAGCCTGACAATAATACCTGGAGAGATTCTAGAACAGATCAGTAAACAATCTGTAAGCATTTAGAAAGGAATGCCATGATTATTAACATCAACATGGATTTCTCAAAAACAAGTCATTTCAGACTAATCTTACCTCATTTTTTGATAGAGTTACTAGCTTGGTAGATGAAGAGAATGTGTGGATATAGCATATCTTGACTTCAGTAAGGCCTTTGACAAGGTTCTCCATGATATTCTTGCAAGCAAGCTAGTAAAATGTGAACTAGACAATGCTACTGTTAGATAGATTTGTAACTGGTTGACTGACTGAACCCAAAGGGTGCTCACCAATGGCTCCTCTTCATCCTGGAGAGAAGTGAATAGTGGGTTGCCACATGGTACCATTCTGGGCCCAGTGCTGTTCAACATCTTTACCAATGATTTGGGTGAGGGAATGGAGAGCATTTTTTTCAAATTTGCAGATAACACCAAATCAGGAGGGGTAGCTAACGCCCCAGAGGACAGGATCAGAATTTGAAAGAATCTTAAGACGTTAGGGAGCTGGGCCAAAACTAACAAAAAGAATTTCAACAGGGAAAAGTGTATGACCCTTGGGCAGAAAAAAAATGAAATACTCAGTTACTGGATAGTACGTGGCTTGATCACAGCACATGTGAAAGGGATCTGGGAGTCTTAGGAGTCATCAATGTGATGTGGCAGCTAAAAAACCAATGCAATTCTAGGCTGCATCAATAGGAATATGGCATCTAGGTCAAAGTAAGTGGTAGTGAGACTCTATTCTCCTTTGTTCAAACCCAACCTGGAATACTGTGACCAATTCTGTGTACCACAGTTGAGGAAGGATATTGATAAGTTGGAAAGTGTCCAAAGGAGAGCCACCAAAATGGCAGAAGGCCTGGAAACCAAGCCCTCTGAGGAGCAGATTAGGGAGCTGGGTATGTTTAGCCTGGAGAAGAGAAAGTAAAGAGGTGACATGAGCTATGTTTAAATATTTGAAGGGATGTCATATGCAGGATGGAGCAAGTCTGTTTTCTGTTGCTTCACAGACTAGGACACAGTGCAGTAACTTTAAGACTTCAGGAAAAGAGATTCTTCTTAAACATTAGAAAGAACTTCCTAGTGGTAAGAGCAGTTCAACAGTGGAATATGGTGCTTCAGAGTGTGATGGAGTCTCCTTTTCTGGAAGTTTTTAAACAGAGACTGGATAGCCATCTGTCAGAAATGCTTTAATGGTGTATTCCTGTATGGCAGTGGGTTGGACTTCATGACCTTTGTGGTCTCTTCCAGCTCTATGATTTTAATGAGCTATTGGACAGATTGCTAGAATGGCATTGGGAGTGCATACAGTCCACACATCACTCTTCACTCATCTCTGTTTTAATGAAAGAATGGCATACAACAACAAAGTACTGCCAGTACTGAGATATTTGAGAAGCAGCCTTAAAATGTAGTAATTTATCATATGGCCTGAAAACTCCTTGCCAGTAGATAATAAGGTTGTTCATTAAAAAAAAAAATCTTCATGAAAATGTTGCCCATATGCTTCTCATCTACCATTAATTAGAATAATTAACTTCTTTATATAACATTAGTAATAGCGGTGTTTTCAGTCACTGGCAGATAATTTAAAATAGGCTCTCTGTTGTACAATTGACTGTGATCTATCTGTATTTCCATATGAATTAGCACTTGCAAGTGAGAAAATGGAAAGGTGCAAGATAACTAAGGCTGAAAACTGTGACCAAAGATTTACGGTGTGTCCATGCTTCCATTTCATAACACTAAATCACTCTGTATAGTGGCATACACAGCTCTTCACTTCTTGAAGATTTGTTGTACAATCAGTAGGCTTGCTGGCTGTCCCTTTTTCTGTCTGTTGAATTTAGGTATCGCTCTTCCCCATCACAACTAGGAAGCAGAGCACTGTACATGATCTTCCACGTCCTGGTTTGTGACAATGAGAAAAAAAATCTTGGGAAGTAATTCAATTCATTCCAAGTCTAATTTGGACCCCACTGCACTTCAGAAGTGCAATACGGTGTTATCTTTCTCGCACGCTCTCTGTGCCTTCAAACTATCCACCCATCTACTGATGCAAATTGTATTTCCCAGAATTTCTGGCAGACAGATATAGAAGTGTGTAAAGTGGCAGGGAGTGAGAGACACCTACAGTTCTTAAGTTATACTGCTGTTAAAGCAATGAACAAAGTAAGGGGGTGAAGTTTGACAGTGGGATTGGAGAGGGAATTAGTGGGGAAGAATTCTAATTCTTCTTTACTTAAAATCTCCACAGAGCCAATGAAATCTTTTTGGGCCATGAGTTGAGTTGCCAAATCCAGGCAACTTGAATCTTGAATCGAGGCATTCCAGTTTCTCAGATCCAGGCAACTTGATTCCTGACACACAAACTGCGTAAATCATGTGGTGGGTTGGAACGAGTTAAGAAGTTGTCTCCAGATATTTTACTGTCCCCAGTAGCTTTCCCCCCTTCTAATTTGCTTTATAGACAGAGTTGGACATGGAATAATAGCTGGTCTTTTTTGTGCTTATGTTTATGTGTAGCAAAAGGCTGGGAAATCTATGACTGAGCCACAGTTGTCAGTGGGCAGGCTTAGCCAGCACATGCAGTAGTGAAGGATGATGGGAGGCAATCCAGAAACATCTGGAGTCCATCAGTTCTCCCCTTCTTGTAGTTGAACTACAGCATGTACTTGAACTTTCAGGGGCTAATAAAATACACACATTAATAACAATACTTTTTATTTTTTCTCTTTATGCCAGTTTCCTAAGTTGAATATTCCACACATACACACACTCCTTTGAGACACATACACACACTTGTCTTTTCTTAGTGGTGATCCACAAGTTATGAAACCTATGGCCTAGTAAATTTTTCACGTTTGGGAACTTGGGCCTTTTATTTCTGTGTTAGATTTTATTCTCTTTCCTGCTAGTTTTGCTGGATTAGGTTGTGCTATTTATTGTACAATGCAATATTCAATATTGCATAGTGTGATTTTTTTAAATCATTGGCTCTATTGTGTTCGAATTGCTTTATTTGTTGCTGTCATTTGATATTCTCTGAGCATCTTTGGACATAATTGTATGGAAAAGTGCCACTCCAATAAACTGGTGGTGGCATAAAGAGAGCCTTATAGACTTAGATTTTTGTAGTTGACCTACTCATATTCAGATACATTTGTTTGTACTTATTAAGTGTCTCCATTAGATGTTTTTGCTGAAGTTTCACATTGGAAATTTAATTGTATTTTAATTCACTGGCCTGAGAAAGGTTGGGTTGATAGGTGAGCTATGAATTCTCTAAATAAATAAAAGTAACATTGGGAGAGATGCTAGTGTTTCCATTAAATGTGAATGTAAATGTATAAACATGTGTATAAACATATATAGTCATGTATAAACATGAATATAAGTGTATATAAATGTATATAAATGTTTTAACCTGCTTGCAGAACGTTAGCAGGAAGGGTACCAGCTTAACCTCTCTGTAGGGAGTTCCAGAGCTTAGGAGCAGCCACTGAAAAGTCTTTCTCCCATGTTCCCACCAGACGTACCTGTGAAGGTGGTAGGACAGATCCTTGTTATAGCAAGGGAGTTGTGTGCTCTCTGTAGTGCACTCCAGTTAACAATCTGGTGTGCAGATCTTTGGATAAGCTGAAATTTCTGAGCACTTTTCAAAGGCCCATCCTATTACAGTAATCTAGCTGGGAGGTAAGTGAGGCATGTGTCACCATGGCCAGATCTGATGTTTCAAGGAATATGTGTAGCATATGCTCAAGTGTTAACTGGGCAAAGGCACTCCTGGATACCACTGAGCTTCCAGGCATAGGGCTGAATCTAGGAGTATACCCAACCTGTGGATCTGCTTCATGGGAGGGTGTAACCCCACCTAGCAGAGGCTGAATCCCAATTCCCTGATCTAACTTTCAACTGACCAAGAGACCTCTAGTTGTCTGAATTATTTGTTTGTCTTCATCTAGTGCATTACTGACAACAAACACTAGTTTAAGGTTAAGACAGCTTCCTTGCTTTGGAGTGGAAAGGAGTAGTAGAGCAAAGTGTTATTTGCATACTGATGGCACCACATCCTAAACTCTGGATGACCTCTCCCAGCAGTTTCATATATATATGTTAAATAGCATGGAGGGAGGTGTAAAACAGAACCCTGAAAACAAGAGATTGGTCCCAAAATCATGTTCTTGGTTTACCCTTGCAGGAGAGAAAGGAGCCACTGTAAAACGAGTGTCTCCAGAACAACTTGACTTCGACAAGCCAGTGGGTAGCAGCTCCTACAGCTGCTCAACAGCCAGGATAGCTTTCACAGTAGAAGTCCCAGCCAGAGGGATCTCTGATGGAGATTTTTACACACACACACCAAAAAATGGGAGAGAACGGTTACCCATTTGGGTCTGGAATTGCCATTATATGCATTTACATTTTTGTAAAAGCATTGTGAATGGGAAGGATCGAAGGAGTAACTTTTTGCCATTGCTGTGCAATTCAGCTGTTTAGATTGCAAGATCTTATGGCCCCATAGCAGCAATTTACTTTTTTAAAAGAAGAAGTTGTAACATGTAGAGGAGGGAGAGGGCTTGTTTTCTGCTGCTCCAGAGACCAGGAGAAGGAGCAATAGATTCAAGCTGCAGGAAAGGAGATTCTACCTGAACCTCAGGAGGAACTTCCTGATGGTCAGGGCTGTTCGCCAGTGGAATATGCTGCCTCGGAGTATAGTGGAGTCTCCTTCTTTGGAGGTTTCTAAGCAGAGGCTGGATGACCATCTGTCGGGAGTGCTTTGAGAGTGTTCCTGCATGGGAGGGGGTTGGACTGGATGGCCCATGTGGTGGTCTCTTCCAACTCTACATTTCTATGATTCTATGATTAATGTTGGAAGTAATAAAAGTGAAGAATCTTTCTGATTGAGACAGATCAGAGAATCCCTCTTGCAGCTGCATTCTTCCTGCAATCAAAAGTTGAATAAGTCTCTTTGCTCCATAAGACCAGGACAGCTGAGTTTAAACACTGGAGTAGACATTTTAAAAAGAGAACTAAAAAACTAAGTGCATATATTTTGTGAATAGATTGAATTACATTTTACTTACAAAAAGACATTGGACACTAATATGGAAATCAAGGGAGATTAAAGCATCAGAAAGTACTGATTGTTATCAGATGGCATTATTTTTCTCGCAGCCTTTAGCCAGATTCTAGGGAAACAAATGGTTAGCTCTATAATTGCTGGACTAAGTGAAAAATGTAACCTTCCCTGGAACAGTTAGAGGGTCTTCAACAAGGGATAATGGAGCAAATATGTGGAAGTTTGAAGAATATGATTGATACCATGAGGCAAGAATTCAAGGAACTGAAATGAGAGATAAGAAGGAAAGGTACAAGAGACAAAGAGAAAGAAATTAAATTGAACATAAAAGTGAAACAAGAAGAAAAAGCAGATGGTCACAACAAGAAGAAACAAGCAGAGCTTGTTTTAAGAGTGATTTAGGAGGTTTTGGTTGGTGAAAGGGAGGTCTTATCCCAATGAAGGGAGAGGTGGAGGATGAATTTAGTTGAACTTGTATGCAAACTGAACAAAATCAAAATGAAAAAAGATGTCCCAAGACTGTGACACTTTGAAGTCATATGAGTGCTGATTTACCTTGTGAAACTGAATAAGGAAACCCATCTAAAATAAGGGTGTGGTCTCAGGATGGTGTTTTTAAAATATGTGAGAAACAGTCGAGGAAAGTATGTCTTTGAGGTGGGTAATTAAATTCAAGATGAAAATTATGATAAACTAGGTTAACATGGTCACAAATTTGGGGTGATAAATGGATTGGTCTATGAATTCTGTAATGATTTTCAAAGTATAAAATGGTTTTGATGTATTTAGAATATGGGTACATTTGGAAATATTAAGTAGTAAAAATATAAAGTATTAACTCAGTGGTATTTAGAAAAGTTAGTTGCATTATTATCTAGCAGCATGAAAGTTGTTTATGTTGTAATGTTTTTTTTATTATGTAAGTATGTTGTAACAATGTAAAAAGAAATGCAGGATATAGTGTTAGGTACATTAACAGAAAAAGTTTATATATTTTATATTTTAGAAAATATAAATTGGGAGAGGGGGAAGAAGATAGGGTTATATTTCTTTTTTGAGAGGCTTGGAATAAGTAGTAGGCTATGCTCCGTCTAATGGAAGGGGAGCGTGATTCTATTTGTTCTTTTTTTGTCTTTCTTTTTCTCTCTATTACTTTTAAACTTTTAATTCATATATTTCTGTGTTTGCTTTGTTGTTGTATGCCTTCATTTCTAGCTTATGACAATCCTAAAGTGAACCTATCATGGTTTTTTTTTTTAATTATTTATTTGTATCCCACCTCTCCATATGGATCGAGGCGGCGAACAACTTACAATTAGCATGTATTTCGAAACATTTCTATACATGCCCCCAACAAGCTGGGTACTCATTTTACCGACCTGCGAAAGGATGGAAGGCTGAGTCAACCTTGGAGCCAGGCAGGATCGAACTCACAACCTTGTGGCTTGCAGTACTGGCATTTAACCACTGCGCCACCAGGGCTGAGAGTGTGTGACACACCCAAGACCACCCAGTAGGATTCCATGACTGATCAGTTATCAAATCCTGATCTCCAGGGTTATAGTCCCAAGCTCAAAAGTTTTTATTTCTTTTATATATTAATTTCTGTATTTGTAGTGTTTCAGTTTCTTTGAAAATGTTAATATAAATAAAGAAGGAAAGAAAGAGTATATCCAAGCCCTATCCCAGTAAGACATGCAAGAAGAATACCATGATCAATGATATTGAAAGCTTCTGAGAGGTCTGGTAGATCAAAGAGGGACATACTCCCTTTCTCCAGTTCTCGGTGTAGGTCATCCACCAAGGTGACCAAAGAAGTCTCTGTCTCATAGCAGGCCTGAAACCAGATTGAAATGGATTTAGATAGTTTGTAGTCTGTACTCAATTGAACTCACTCTGAATTTTCTGCCAACATTGGTCTAGTTGCCATCTCATTTGTTTCATTGCCGCCAGCTCCTTGGAGAACCAGGGGGCTGGTTTGGTTCTACTCCATGAGAAGGGACACTTAAGATCAGTTGTTTCCACTGCCTTGGCCATTTCTCCATTCCAGAGGTAAACTAGAGCTTCAGCAGATTCATCTGCCAAGGCAGTATGAAACTCCCCAAAAGCCACCAGGAATCCTTCTGAACCCATAAGCCTTCTGGTGCAGACCATCTTAATGGATCTCCCACCTTGATGAGGTTCTGAGCCTAGCAAGTCTAAATCTCACCAGTAGTGACCCCCAAATCACCATTACCCCATCCAAAACAGAAAATGAGGTCAAGAATGTCCCAGCAGCATTAATTGGGTCAGATACCACTTGGGATAGCCACATGGTTGTCACAGCAACCATGAAATCCTGAAGCACTCCTGAGAGGGCAATCTCAACATGGAGGTTGAAGCTAAGCAGCACTATAAGCTGAGGAGACTCGGCTGGCAGAAAGTGCTGAATCACCTTTGAGGACCTGGTTCTGCAAGGAGTTGGATGATTGTATCAGAAAACCTAACAGGCAGTGCATCCTAGCAGTGATAGCAGGAGCAAAAGCAGCATGCTTGAGAATGCCACTTGTGTGGCACTGCCTCTCCTGTAGGGATGTTCTTGGTGGCCTTCTTCTTCTTGTAGAAAGTACTGTAGTCATGTTTGTGCTTAGCAGTGTAGCACAACTGAAGCAAGTCTTGGACTATGGCTAGTCAACCAAATTAAGTCCAGCTGCCAGTATTTATTGGAAAACACAGCAGAGATAAGTTTAGAAATAGTTGTTTTCAAATGCAATGAATAAACAACCCAGATACCTAAAGTTAACAAGATACTAAAAACAGCATGTTTAGCCAGTGTGGTGTACTGGGTTGAGCATTGAAATATGACTCTGGAAAACCAGAGTTCAAATCCCTACTCCATCGTAGAAACTCACTGAATGAATGAGCAAGTCGCATCTCTCAGCCTCAGAGGAAGGCAACAGAAAACCTCTTGTGAACAAATCTTGCCAAGAAAATCCTATGATGGGGTTTCCTTGGGGCTGCCATAAGTCAGAAATGACTTGAAGACACACAACAAACAGAGCTCACCACAGATGCTTTAAAGATACAAGCAGCTCTGGTCCTATCTGGCATAGCTTTTTGCCTGACGCTGCCTCTCTCAGCTTTTCCAGATGAACAAGGCAGAAATATTTTTCCCCAGAGTCCAAAGCAAACTTTTGCAGTGACCAAGGGCAGGGGAACAATGTGGGCATCCCCCAGAGAGGAAAATTCAAGCTGACTATTCAGTAGTCTTGAGTGATCTAGTTATCCAGATGGTTTCTGTGCAGTCAAGTCAGCCTGAAATATGCACAGAAATGCAAATTTGAATCAACAACAGGCTGACCAGTTAGATCTATTTCCAAAAAGGAAGAAGAAGAATTTTGGGCTTGTTAATAGTCTGCAGTATAGATATGAGATCCATTCATCCAAACACATAGCTGCCAGGGCCCACTTGAAAAGCTGCACATTGTGACATTTGTAAGGGTGGCTTTCTGCTTCTCACTGTAAATTTTTCCTGCGCACATGTGCTTGGTTTGTACTACAATTTCACCTGTTTCTGCTCAAAGTATTAAAACTTGAAAGTATAGGGAATGCTGGATAGGTTTGTCTCAGAAATTCTTCTGCTTCTGAGCCATAAACTGCAGCTGGGACATGGCCTCCTCATAAACCTGATCTGATATCAGGTGCAAAACAGCTGTATTATAATTACTTCCAAACATTGTAAGCCACATGTGATGCTGAATGGCCATGCTCCAGACCAATGTTTTGTCAAGAGAATGCTCAGAAGATTTAGTTAAAAATACTGGGTGAAGTCCTGTCGGTTAGTCCCAACCAGAGTAGACCCATTCAATAAATTATTGAATGTTAAGTCAACATGTAGATAAATCCCATTAATTTGATAGGTCTACTTCTGATAGTCCTGGTAAGACTAGCAACAATTCAGGCCATAATGATTAATATCAGGGGAGCTTTATGATAGTCATCCTTTATGCCAAGGTGGCAATTATGTGATCCTCCAGATGTTGGAGTGTAGCTCCCAACATTCCTTGCCATTGGTTACACTAGTTAAGGCTCTTGGGAGTTGCACTCCAACAACATCTGGAGGGCTGTGTGATTCCTATCCCTGCTTTAAGGCTAGCTCAGCGAAGACTTATGAATCACACCAGTGCCAATGTGAGAGAGACACAAACTTCACAACACCACAGAAACTTCTTATGATTTAAAGACCAACCTATCACTCAGTTGCTGCTCTTTGTTAGTGTCATGAAAACTGAGGTTGCAAGGAGGGCTGTTGGCAGAACTAGATATTATCATAACCATACTTCTTCCTAGTAAGATAAATGTGGGAGCAGAAAAGGTGGCTGAAGAAAGAGAAACAGGGTGTAGCTCAGGACTGGTCAGTATTTTCCTTGTTAGCCACTTATCCTTTGGAAACCTTCCTCTTAGGATCATTAAAAAACTGTTTTCCCAACTGGGATGTAAAACTGGAAGTCATCTGCAGTTGGGTCAGAGTGGCAGCCATGACAGTTATTTTCAGGGACTATCAGTAATATAGAGTGTTTAAAAATTCTCTAATAGCTTTTATTCAATCTTAATTTTTTATTTATTTATTTTTTAAATTTTCAGTGCCTCGCAAAAGTTTACCCTCCCTGACCTTTCAACAGTTTTTTTGCGTTACAAGCTGGAATTGAAAGGGATTTAATGGACATTGTTAACTCTTGATGTACACAAGGATGAGGACTATTTGTGAATAATAACTTTCAGAACTTGCCACTGATTCTTAATTGGACTGAGGTCTGGACTTTGACTGAGCCACTCTAAGACATTCAGGTTCCTGTTTTGAAACCACTTCAGTGTCTCTTTGGCTGACTATTTAGGGTCATTGTCTTGCAGGAAGATGAACCTCTGTCCCAGCTCCTTTACACTCTAGAATTAGGTTGAATTTGGGTCCATTACTCTTGCTCTCAATCTTGTCCAGTTTCCGAATCTGCCAGGGTAATGCAGCCCCACAACATAATGCTTCATTATGAAGAAGTTGTTCTCATGACAGTGAATATTGTTTGCTTTGCCCCACAAATAGCTCTTCGTAACAAGGCCTGCATATTCCATTTTGGCTTCATCCAACCAGAGTACCTTTTCCCCATGGGTATGCTGTGTCTCTCACATTTTTGCAAAATCCAAATGGGCATTAATTTGGGTTTATTTCCAGCAATAGCTTTCTTGTTGTCACTCTCCCATAAAGCCTAGCTGTTTGGAGCATTTGGGTAATAGTTGTGCCATGAAAACTTTCATTTTGTAATAGTAAATTTAACTGTGCTCTGGAGGATGTTCAAAGTTTGAGATACTTTTGTATAATCACCTTGGTGGGTGCTTCTGTACAACTTTATCTCAGACTCATTTTGATAGGACTTTGATCTTCATAGTGCTGTTTGTTTAGATGTCTCCTCCAACAGGCTCTGGGAAATAGATGTATTTAATCTGAGGTTGTGTGACACTGGAATTGTACATAGGTGGACTCTCAACTTTGCAAGGAGTGGATTGTACCAGAGCTTATTTATGTGTTTCTTAGGAAGGGGGATTAATACTTAAGCAACCAACCAGTGCTAGTTTGTTATTTACTTAACAATAGCAATCATTTATACATTTGCAGTGCTGAGTATCTTCTGAACACCAACTAATAACAATATCAGTCAAATCCATTTCAATTCCAAGAAAATGTGGAGAAGTCAAAGCAGGGTAATACTTCTTGAAGGGATTGTGTCTGTGTCTGTAAATTGTATTTAGCTTGAACATACTTCAAAGCCAGGATATAATATTTTGAAAAAGTAAATGAAATGATTCCTTGCATTCATATTCTGTACAGTAGGCCCTCCGTATTCCCAGGGGGATAGGTGCAGAGAACACCTGCAAAAGTAAAAAACAAAACAAAAAAAAACCCCAAATAATTCCCCTCAGTGAGCACTCCCCCTTCCCTGGGCCCCCTGCCTGGGAGACCATCAGGGACAAGATCGCCCTACCCACATCCTTTTCCCACCCTCCCTGGGCAGGATCACCCCAGCGGTGGGCCGTAGAAGAGTGGGGAGCATGAGATCACCCTCCCCACTTTGCTCTGCCACCTGACCCCGGTGCATGGAATCCTCAGCTGCATGGAAGAGGAGCTGAGCAGGAGAGATGCCCTCCGCACTTCATTCTCCCACCAGCTGCTGGCTCCATAGCTGGTGAGGGAAGCGCAGGGGACAAGATCTTTTCCCTCCATTAGAGAATGGAAGGGGGGAATGAAGGAGGCAAGCTATTAATAAATAATTGAATCCACAAGTCTCAAACCCGTGAATGTGGAGAGAGAAGTGTAATACTGGAGTGGTTTAAAAACAAGAACATGGATGTCTTAGAATGGCCCAAAGTCCAACTTCAATATGTTGGTGAATCTGTGGCAAGACTTGAAAGTTAGTGTTGACAGTTCCCAATTCAGTTGGCAACCTGAGTCAGCAAGTGCAAGTTTTGCTTCGATAACATGCAATTCCTGCCATGAACAACTCTTTGTTTTGCTGTCCTCTTTCAGTGGCTTTATATGGGACCTTCATTCAGATTGTGATATGGTTAATGGAAGGAAGGATTCCTCATTTATATCAAGAGGGAGGGTGGATGTTGCAAGACAAAAGTGCAGGATACTTCACTTTGTTTTTGCGCTGTTGTACATGCCTACAAATTACTCCCAGGGCTCTGCCAGACTAGTGCAAGGCATTGACAGCTCTTGCAACAGAGCTCCTTGCTTGTTGCTGGGTGGTGCCTCACCTCTGCATCTGCTCACAGCCTTTCCAGCCTTTTCTTTTTCTTTCCCCCCTCTTTTTTCTTTCTTCCTTTTTTTGGTTCCTGTAAAAGGTGATGGACAGCAGAGAATGAAGGAATCTACATGAGCCTTAGGTAACTTATCCAATCTTCTTTCAGTTCTTATGGCACTGTTGACAACTCAGCCTATCCTCCTGCAGATCTTTTCAGTGCCTTTGCTCACTGTTGGCTCTGTCCACAAACATTTGTATAGACTCTGAAAACCTGAAGAACTAATAATAACTTCCATCAGCATCAACATCATTATCATCGTTATCATGAGGAAAAATAAAAATGTCAAGGGAAAAACAGTATCATAATGACATAAAGTCAACTTTGACTTACAGTCACCTTGTGAGTTAGAGACCTCCCCAAAACCCCAGACATCCTGTCCTTTTCAGATTTTGCAAACTGAAGACTGTGGCATCTTTGATCAAATCAATCCATCCATAGTGCAGCCTTCTTATTTTTTTTTTTCTCCCCTACAACCATCCACTTTATGGAGCATTACTGTCTTTCCCAATGAATTCAGTGTACAGCAGCCTCTGTTTCATCAACTTGGCTTCTAGTGAGAGTTCAGGTTTGATTTGCTCTAGTACACATTTGTTTGTCTTTTTAGTGGTCTGTAATATCTGTAGAACTCTCCTCTAGCACCACATTTCAGATGAGTTGGTTTTCTTTCTGAAAGCTTCACTGTCCTAAATAGAAATCCAAAATTCTATAGCATGGATGATTCTGACTTTGGGGTTCATATACAGTTAAAAGTCTTTGTTGTAAAATCTTAAACATAACTTTGCTTTCACGAGAAATCAACACAATGGTCTGATGGTGCCTATCCCAAAATGTACTGTGGCAGCTCATAAAACACAGTATACATATTTCAGTAAATTTATTTGGCTAAAAATTTTCATCGGTTTGTATTAATTTCAACATAAGATCCAACCCTTGTGATTCCTAGGTTGATTGATATAGGATTAAGTTTTCCCAGTTAGCAACTATATATCTATTGCTAAGCTGCTTTAAAACTTATAATAGATTCCAAATGAGTTTCATTAGCTAGCCTTTTAAGGGAATAAAGCAGGATTATTTTTATAGCCGTTGGGTAATATAAAACCCAAGACAAGTGTGACACACTGTAGGGAGAGTGGGATCCTAGGTGTCAGAGAACAGGTTGCTAGGCAACCAGAATAGCCACTCCAGAGAGAGACCCAGCCCATTAGTTTATAGGCATGGGAGGAAAAATGTATAAATAGCAGGGACACTGAATTGATATGGAGTCACACTTCCAGGAGAAAAGGCTAAAAGCCAGTCCTGCAACCAGAGAGTTTTTCAGTCAACCGAAGGGGGAGTTGAGTGAGAAGGGTGTGTTTCTCAGAGAAAGCCTAGAGGGAGGGGCAGAGAAGAAATCAACCCATTTTTGAATCCTGTCAGAGAGAGTGACCCAGATTTGGGAACAGAGCCTATGGCAAAAGGGTAGCCAGAGGTCTGTGTATGTGTGAGACTTGTACCTTTATGCTGATGTAAAGATATAAGAAATTGTTTAAATGGATTCTGAATGTCTATTTGAACTTGGACATACATACAAAACCAATACTTTATTCTGTTTGTTGTTTTAATAATGATTATAGTATTTTTTAAATAAATTTTGACTTGGCTGAATAATTTCCAGTAGTTCTAACCAAACAGAAACATGCTACCATAGATCACTAAAATATTCTAAATAACAGCTGAAAGGCTTTATCCTTTTTACATGAAGGTGTTGTTTTAAAGGGAAAGGCAGAGCTATGTATAAAGTAGCAAGGCGCTTTAGAAGAAAGGGTTGGGGGAAGCTGCCATAGCAGTCTGTGAGGAGAAGAAGTAGGCCTTGTCACAACAAGTTTTAACATTTTTAAAACAATTGATTTGATACAATCTAAGCTATATATATATCATGGAGGATATCCCTCTTTTCTTGAGAAGGTAAATATTCCTGTCTTCTTATCATACTTATGCTATGGCCTTCTTTTTCTTCAGAACCACATCTAGGGTTGCAGGTGATCTTCCTCCCTTCTCTTCTTCAGTATTACTAGATGGGACTGTCACTTTCCAGGAGGCTTTTAAACCAAATGAATGGGCATTAATCTCCTTCTAACCAACAGAATCCTATTACCAAGTTCACAAACATCTATGTGGATTAGCAATAGCATATGTATTTCTATACCGCTTATGAATTAATTGCTGTCTAAGTGGTTTACAATGCATTGAGCTAATTGCCCTCAACAAGCTGGGTACTCATTTTACCAACCTGTGGAAGGATGGAAGGCTGAGTCAACCTGGAGCCCAGGAGGATCAAATTGACAACCTTGTGGCTGCAGTACCGGCATTTAATCACTGCGCCACCAGGGCTCTTTCATTACAGTGTTCATTTCTGTTTAGAAGCTTGTAGCTATCTAAAATAAATGATTTCATTCATTATTATCTTTTAAATATTCATGTTAGTTATTTTTCTTTTTGTAGGAAATATGGGTTTCCCATTGGATTTATACTGTGTAACAAAATGTAACAAAAATTTATGATGAACACTTTCAGCTTGAAAATCAAAGGTAGCGGTTTTGGCCAAAGTGTGTGAGGGAGGAGGGCTCTGAATCTGAGCATTTAGAATCATTCAATAAGATTTATGGCTGAATGGGGATTCAAATCTTAGTATCATGGGCCAAAATCCAACATACAACATTCACTGTTCTTATGAATCTAGTGGGAGCACAGTTGTTATTTGCCACTGAATAAAGCTACAGCAACATTGGCAGACCTTAACCGAGGTGTCTTTTTCCTAGAGCTTGGAAAAATGTTGCTGGTGATCCCAACTATGGAATTCCCTAAGTTGTGGTCTAAAAAAATAACTTTCAAGCTATGCTTCTTTCTCAGTGTCTCTTTTATAAAATAGTAATAGCAGTGAACAACTTCTTGCATTTTATTGTGTGCATGTATAAAAATATCAAAAGAGTACAGGTGGTCCAGCATTCTGTTCTCATAATAGCCAAACAGATGTCTGTGAGAAGCCCACAGGCAGTGAAACCGCACCTTTCTGCTCATGTTGCCCAGCAATTGGTATTCAGAACCATAGTGCCTCTTAGACAGAAGTCAAGGAATAGCCATTATAACTAGTAACCATCAATAACCTTCTTGTCCATGAACTTTTTCTCTTGGCCCTTTTAAAATCACCCAAATTGGTGACCTTCACTACAGCTTGTGCTGGCAGAATCCACAATGTAACTGTGTGCTATGTCTACTCAGAATTTCCCACAACATTTATAAGTAAACATGCATGGGAATTCAGAGGAAATATTTTTCACCAGAACCTTAGCAATAAATCAAGATTTTAAAAATCTGAACAAATGTGAACAGGCAGTTAATAATCCTAATGTTCATATCAGTTGAATTTTACCTAGTGTTAGTGACTGAACACTATTGTGTGACTTTGATGTCTGAAAGCAATGCATCTGGGAATTCTTGTCAGAGTTCAAAGGACCTTTTTTTCTTTGTCTTCTATTAAACAGAAATGTTGTTGTGACCGAGTTTCTGGTACTACTTCCCTCAGGTCCCTTTCTTGCACTTCAAGATCAAATAGATCTCATCTCACCTCTCTCTTGTATAATCTTTAGCAACAGCAATTTGTGGCCACCCCCAGACTTATACTCAACTGCAGAACAGTCACTGTGGTTTGGAACAGTAATCATCAGATATGCACCTCTCAGCTTCATTCCTTGTGTAATTGGCTACTGTACATACATCCTTTCTTTAAAGCATCTTCTCACTTTGTTAAAGTACCTTTGTCAATGCTGATTTGTCTATCCACCATACCAGTTTTCCGTTAATAATACACAAGGCTGTATACAGTGCCCATCATAAAACAAGCAGCATGAATTATCATCAAATAAACATAATCACCATTTGTTGTTAAGTTTTACAACAGATGCATCAGTGTGCATGGCATTTTATGACATTGCACAGGAAAAGCACAGGTTCCTTGATTCAAGAGCTAACAGATGCAGATTTTATGAAATGGCGTGCTCTCCATTTGAATTAAAATGGCTTCTGAGATGCTCCAAACAAGATACTGTATTTGTTTAATTATTAAATGCTTTAGATTATTTCCATGACTCTGTTTAGCGGTTGAATACCTTCAGTCACAAGTCTATGTTCATTCTTTAACCTGTACTACTTTTTTGCCAAGAAAACCCTATGATAAGTTCACCTGAGGATTGCTGTAAGTTGGAAATGACTTGAAAACACAAAAACAACAACAACAACAGCAACTGCTCTCTTGCATGAGAGCTGCCTTCTGTCAAACTGCTAGGTACCTATAAAACAGGAGTGGGCAAACTGAAGCCCTTTAAGTCCTAAATATGGTCCGTGAAACCTCCATGAATCCTTCCAAAGCCTCCAGGCCTGCCCCTAAAATTACTCCAACTGCTGCAAAACATTGCAGTTTTGCCCATCATTCCAACCCTGCCACATACCTGAACCCATCCAAAAACAAAGCAAAGCAAAGCAATAAATAATCTCCCAAAGCAGAAACTAGAAGTGACAAGATCACTTTTGGCTTCATCAGGTATACTGGTGCAAGGTGAAAATTGTTGCCCACACCCTGCACAGTTGCCCACCCTTTTACATAGGATGCTATAGATACTCATTGAGGAGTAGTGCCTGCATCATGGCAGTGCTGTGAACACTGATGATGTTTAAAAACTTATTTAAAAACTCCCTTCCCCCAAGTGAAACAGCTTGGTCATAAGCTACCTGGAAGTTTGAGGTACAGATCAGAAGGAATAGGGTTTTTTTTTTCTATCTGGCTTGGTGCAAACAAGATTGAACTAGGGTTTGTATAGCCTGAAAGATAACAGGTAATTCAAATGTTCGAATTCTGGAGGTTTGCTTTATTTTCAATCTTAGTAATTTAAGTGGTCATTTATGATTAAATCAGCAGTGGATTAATTACCCAAATCACTTGAAGATTGCAAACCTTCACAATGGTTTATCTTGGTTTTGCAGAATTACAAAGAGATATTTTAGACATACCTCTTTCTGAAAGATAGCTAAAAACGCTAAACTTTAAATGACACATAACTGATTGTGAGTAGATATATTTTTAGTATCATGTGTTAAAAGTAAAAATAGTGGCAAAAATATAGTTAATGAGGTGGAAATCTGTGGACTAAGTATTAGCAATTCTATCCTGGAAATTAGTCCTTGTTTATATTCACCCATGAATTATGAGTACTGGCAAAGCATTCCAACAATGTACTATGAACAGAACAATAGAGATTATTGACCTTCAGCCATTCAAGGTTTTTTTTTTTAAGAAAATGTGTCATCCAATAGCATCAAAGGTGGCTCAAGACATTTTGCTGCCCTTTCTTCCCATCACCCATATAGAAACTGAGAATGTATGCATTGTGCTTCACTGAGGTAGCATTCACCATTGCACCTGATGGCCAGTAGGTTGGCTTTGAGAGCAGAGATCAGACTGTTATGATGATGTGCAGTTTGTCTTTCCAGCATGTCACTGTGACACATGTGCTGTTCTGCCTTGCATCTGTTTGCTGCCCGAATAAGGGAATAGCTAGGAATGAGTGGGGAAGAATCAGGGTAATGGTTTGGAGAGAGGAGTGATCACTTCTGTGTTCGCTCTTCCCATCCTCATTTTGGTAAGATAAGCACCATTAAGCTTGAAGCCTCTTTTTTTTTTTTAAGGTGACCAAAATGAGCCTCTCCTATCAGTCGATAGAGCAAAACCGGAGCCTGGAACTTGCA
Organism: Ctenosaura bakeri; assembly: GCA_948474755.1. Taxonomy (NCBI): domain Eukaryota; kingdom Metazoa; phylum Chordata; class Lepidosauria; order Squamata; family Iguanidae; genus Ctenosaura; species Ctenosaura bakeri. Next base: position 45,993 of record CAOLHI010003239.1, on the reverse strand, counting down.
CCTACAATAAATACAGTTACTTGCAATGACTTACTGAAAAGTGATGGTAATGAGTGAATGATGAAAATACAGTTCAGAAGGAGTGTAACAAATAGAAATGAAATCTCTGTACAAGTGTACATTTATTTATTTATTTATTTATTTATTTATTTAAAAAATGCATTTTTAGGCATTTTGACAAGATTTAAAAGAATATCTTGAAAGTTTTATGCTTTCTGAAAAAGTTTTACACTATTAATCTTAAGATCTTCCCCACTAAGTAACCTTACTTTTAAAACAAGTAATGGCGATAGATTTACTTTTAAAAAGGAGCTTTCTAAATTCTGAGCAAAATAAAAGAAAATCTAATTTATGCTGTCTGACATTAACATTAAGTATTTTCTTGAGCAAGTTTGCGTGTTCCATAAGAAGCCCTGATGTAAGCAAACTGATCTATATTTGCAGTTATAGAACATTTAAATAGGTGCCCTAAGATACTCAGGTGAGTTTTTACAACAGTGCATTATAAATCTGGTGTCTACTGGAAGAGAAAAGAAAGCTTAGAGGTGTGAAAAACTGAAGGGAAGGCATCCTGAAAAGCTCAGGAGGACAAAGTGTATTTTTCCCCATTTCCCCTGAGACCTGAAATGAAAAACTGGAAGACAGAGGGACAGGAATTGGGGAAGGGAGGAACAGACCAGACAGCATGAGATAGCTGAAGCTGTGTTTTAAAGCAGAAGACAAGAATTAGGGAGAAGAAGAGTGGGGTTCTTAATCTTTTTTTTCCCCCTCATGCTACAGTCACCCGTTCCCAAACTGATTCTACTCCAGCAAATAAAAAGATGTACAGGTATTGCATAACAATTTCAAAAGAATTGTCTGGGTAGAGGTCTGAGGAGCTGCATATTAAGTATAATCCTGTCCACAACCTATGTAATGAACATCTCTGTAGAATTTTTTCCCCTCTGTAATTACACACTTTTTTCTTGTCATGACTGACCAACCCCCTGACAGCAACTTTGAAGAGAGCTCTGAGAGCACTTTGATCCTATTGCTTGAGCTGTGAAGGAGCCAGTCTCAATGCCCAACGGATACTGTACAGAAAAAAAATCTGGTAACTGGATTGCTGAGACAGAAATATGTCAACTCAGGAACAGGGTTTCCTTTGGTGTTTCCCGTCTCATGTTAGGAGGCCCCTTCAGGCTTATTTGGCAGGGGCCATTAGTGGCAATACAGAGGTGGCTGGGAGATGCCATGTTAATGTCCCACAGTTCTCCGGTGTCCTCATTGAAGTGTCTCTAGCACACTGGCAAATTAAACAGGAGTTCATACCAACCTGTCTAATGTGGAAGGTAGCCTGTGAAGGTGTAACTGGTTGGTTTCAGGGCTCAATTTGCTGCTATAGCATTCTGGCTGTTGACAAGCAGGCCTACTCAGAATTTATCACATTTGGCCATCTGACTGAAAGCTTTGAGATCCTTTTAGAGCAGGGACTTGGCAATGCTTAATTTGTAAAGTTCATGTGTATATATGAACAGCTATTTTCTGTGGGATGTAAATTAGCTAACTTGTTCCACTAGGATGTAAAAGGTTAGCTGGGTTCTAAGAACATCACTTTGGGAGGACATGGTGTTTGTGTGGTATAATTCAGGAGAAAGGTTGTATAAATTTATGCAGTTTATTGAATAGCACTCTGGGTGACAAGCTCCTTTGCTCTTAAATAATAAACAGAAATTCTAAATTTAATAGCATTGTAGCCTTTAATACACTGTAAACCAATGAGACAGAAGGAACAGAAGAAAGCAAATTCTAATATCCTAAAATTAAGTTATTTAATTTTCCACTGAAACTGAGTTTTGACCTGAACAAATAAGGGAACAGAATGAAAGTGCCAAAATACCACAAGAGTGTCTGCTGTTGTCTGGCCCAACCAGAAGCCGGAAATTCTTGTGAGATCCTGTCTCCTGAGATCGTTAGCCAGCTCTGAGGCTTGCCTTTTGCTGGTTATTAGAGAGCAAGGAATGTAGCTGAATGCAGCATCTCTGAAAATGTGAAAAACACTGGACAGCTAGGCATCCTCTTTGCTCTTTTAAGGAAATGGCCCTTGAGTTTTTCCATTCTCCTGTAGCATGTGGCACAGTTTGCTTGCACTGAGCTGTCTGACTTTGTTTTTGCCACTGCTCATCCTGTGGGCACTTCAACCCTATTGTGCCTTGGTCCTTTCAGCTCTTTTCTTTCTGCAGCCCACTCTAATCTGAATATGATATGTGATAAGCACAGTTACCAACAGCAAAGTCTGAAATCCTGTTTCTGCGTTGACAATAATTAAATTAGTAGGTGAGTTTACATTTGTACCAGAAGTGTAGCAGTAGTAGAATTAATCAGTTACTGGACTTTATGGGTGGGTTGGTAGATTTTTCTTTTTGTTTTGGCTTTTAAAAACATTTTGATAGCAGTCAGTAGACTTAAAAAATAAAACTGCATTACAGATCTTGTATGTAGGGAGCAGTTTGGAGAAAGGGGCGCAAGGAAAAGAGGAGAGAAGGTGGTTTAATTAGAAAGATGTGAGATGGAGCTAAGTTTAACATATACTGATTTGAATTAATCAGCCAATTTACTCCAGAGTTATAGTAGTATGGTAAAGGACTGTCAGAAAAGTTTACAAGATACAATTAAACATTCAAAAATAAGCTCTCCATCCATGTCCTTGCCTCTCCAGATTATTAAACAACTTTCGGGCTCCCATGCTGCATATTTTCCTTTAACTGAAACATTTTAGCATCTATACACAAACAGTCCTGGTTTTATATGCTTTGAAATTAATTAGGTTCATTAGACTAAAAGCTACCATAGCAGAAAATGTTCTGTGCTTTGTAAGTCTCGGCCTCCATGAGGTGTGTTACTTCCAGATGTTAAACTCTTTTTTCAGAAGCCTTGTTAAGATGCCAGACCATTTTGATTTTCTGAAGGAGTTTCCAAACCCCAGCTGATTATCACAACATGTAGGAATTCAAACTCAGAGTTTGACTATGAAGTCATCTCAACAGCTGCAAAAAATATGGGTGGAAAGGCAGGTTCATGGAACTATCCTCCAATGCCCTTAAAAGGTTTTTTGAAAAGTGAATACTTCCCTCATTCTTCAAACTACACTTCACTCCTGGTATTTCATTCACACTTTTGTTAACTGTTTTGGTAGCATATATTAAAGTTCATTTATTGTGTAACAGGCTTACTATATGTGTTACAGTTCAAATAATAGTAAAGACTACAGTTTCTAATACTGAAATTAACAGTTCATGCTCAGTCTCGTTGTCAAAGCTAAAGGATCACATTGAGATATTGTTTTAAATATGGCTTATTCCTGTTGTAAGAGAATCAATTTAAAGACTGTAATTTGGCTGAAGATTCAGAAATCCTGCCTTTTTTTTTTTTTTGAGCCAAAATTTTCCATTATATCTGAAATGGCAATCTATGGCTTAATGTTGCTTAATGATTAAGCAAAGAATCAAAAGCTACTTTTAAAAGAAAGGAGCAAAGAGGAAACATCTAATTAAAATTAGCTTGAATCCAGGAGCTACCTCTAGGGTCCTTTGCCAGCACACACGCATTGGTGGTACAACTACAGATAAGGCTTCTAAAATGCTGTTAAATTAGGTGTGAAATAGACTGGAAGGGCATACAGGAAACACTAGAATGCAGTAGTTCAGGAACAGCAGTGTCAGGATGTTATCTTCCATTGTGAAGGAACACCTGGTATTTCTTCAAAAGGCTTGTGGTAGCACTGTTGTGTCCTGCAATATATATTTAACAATGCAGTTATCAAGGAAAAAAATTCTTGACAAAGTGAAGCTTGTTGGTGTAGCAAAAGCTGAAAGGTGTTTATTAGCCCTTCATAAAATACAAATCTAAAAGCCAGTTTCTCAGCTTGTTAATAAACTAAATATTTACATCATTACCAAAATCTGCAGGACAGTCTTGAAGGCTGAAGGTCCTGTTGGGATAACACCAGCTTCTCGGGTACATTGGGATATGTCTGTGCAATATAATCATGCTAACCTCTAAGTACAGCGTCCAAGCTGGAAAGAATTTAGAGTTTGTCACTGTAATTTATAATGTTATTTCCCAATTGATATTTTCCTAGCTGTGCTCTGCTGTTTACTGTAATTGGATACATCAAGAGACTGCGCCATGATTATGAAGTTTCGCCAGGGAAAAATCAACCTGGGTTTGAGGACAGGTGAATGTCATATGCTATCATTATTTTTAGACTGAGGTGTGTATATGATGATGATGAGAGAGGTGAATTAATAGAGGACAGAGAAATTAATGCTATTGATGCTTCTGTCTTTGCTTTAATTTATGAAATGTGAGAGGTTGTGATTTCACAAGCTGAAGTTAGGGAGAGTTTTAAATTTAGAAGCCGCACACAGAGAATTGCAGGTGTCAAAATGTGATGAAACAAGTATATAAAACAGCCTGTTAATACAGGATGATGGAGACTGTCTTATTTGGGTTCTGAGTTATCGTCATAAACAGGTTAGATGTGAGTTTGCTGGGATGGCCTTTGACAAGCCATCAGATTTTCTTCTAGTCTACACAACGTGCAGGGGAGAAAATGAAACAATTATTTTCTAGTGTTTTAGGAACATGGTATGTTGTATATTTAGATGAAATCTGTTTCACATGTAGCAGATTTGAAGAAGAGTGTTTTGAATGGTCTCCAGTTATGAGGAGTTCAGAATCACCTTCACTAAAAACTCAGAGATAGATAGATAAAATCTATTTTGTAGTCTGTGTGAAACCGGATACACGTACCAAAAAATGGAAGGAGTACTAGCAGAAAAACAAGAGTTATTCTCAAAATGATCAGTCAGAGAATTTGCCTCATAAGAGAAGATACTTTTCCTCTTATGAAGTTCTAATCTCTTTTATACTGCTTTGCTCCTCCCCTTTTTAGGGTGACTGTGTTTTTCTTTTTGTTTTGTTGAGTTGAATTAGGGCCAGTGATATATTTAAGTGATGTATTTAAGTCTTTTACTTCAAGTCTCAAATCAAGTCTCAGGTTCCTACCTTCAAGTCTCAAGCTGAGTCTCAAGTTCTTGCAAGATACTTTCAAATCACGTCAAGTCTCAAGTCAGGGAGCCAACTTCATACCCCAGTCTGTGTACCAGACTTTCTGGACAGAGTCAAATAAAGTCAGTGTTAACTATTTAAGCAGAGTTGGCCCTCCAAATCTGTGATTTTGCCATCTTCAGCTTTGGAATTAGGGAATAGGATCCTTCTGTTCCCCTTCCCCAAGCTGGAGCCTTTTGTGTCAATGGGCATAAAAGTGTCTGCAGTATTGGAAGTGGGGAATAGGGTCCTTCTTATGCCCTGTTCCCCAAGCTGGAGGCTTTTGTGCCAATAGGCATAAAAGAGTCTGCAGCTTCTGAAGTGGGGAATAGGATCCTTCTTACTTCTCATTGATGAAGCTTCAAAAGTTTTAGAAGGAAGGATCCTTCCTCTCCTTTGTTGTCGTCTTCTGTTTCTCTTCATTGATTATTAGGGTAGTTCTTTTTCCTTCACACAAGTCATTGAAGAGTTAGTTGCATTCAGAATTCTGGCTTTATTTCTGTCACCTTTTACTTTTTCTTCTCATCTGTCCTTAACTGTTTGAATAATTTTGTCTGTCATCTGTTGAGGCTTCTTTTTCCCCCCTTTTTTCTTTTGCTGCAGATAGTATCTTTTTACATTCCTCCTTGGGAATGTTGTTGACTTCAGTCCAGAGTTCTTCTGGTTCCTAGTTAATTACGCTTAATGGTGCAACTGGTTTTTCCCCCCACATTATCTTTAAATTCTATGGGGATGGTCTTTGGGTTGTATTTTGGCATGATGGTTGGTTTAGTGTTCTTCTTTAGCTTTACTCTTAGTTTTGATATTAGTAGTTTATTGTCTGTGCCACAGTCTGTTCCTAGTCTTGTTTTTGCAGAGAGAATGGAGCATCTCCATCACTACTTTCAATTATGTAGTTTATTTGATTTCTGTATTGGCCATTGGGTGATGTCCATGTATACAGTCTTCTCTTGGGTTGCTTGAAGGTGTTTATGATGGGTAAACTGTTGGCCTTGGGAAATTCTATCAGTTACTCTCCTGTTTCATTTCTTGATCATAAGCCAAGGTCTCCTACAACCTTTGATTCTGCTCTGTATTTCAATTGCCTTTGATTAACAAGAAATCCTGTTTTGGTGTGTGATCAATTTCCTCCTGGACTCCAGCATAGAATTTTTAGTTTCTTCTTCTTCTGCTTCTGTAGTTTGAACATAAACTTGTATTATGGTTATACTGATGGGTTTTCCCTGAAGTCTTATTATAAGTCGCATTATATCCTTTGGCTGCTGTTGATATATTTCTCCTCACTATTTCTTCTTAGATTTTCATTTCCTGTAGACTCAAAATGTCCTATTCCTGTCTATTTTAGCTCACTCATCCCATGTATTGCAATGTTTGTACATTCTGTTTCTGGTTTTACTATTTCTAACTTCCATTTATTCATACTTCTCACATTCCATGTTCCTATAATATGGAGTTGTGCCGCTTCAGACTTTCCTTTCACTTCTGAGCACATCAGCAGCTGAACATCCTTTCAGCTTGAGTCTAGTTACATCAGTAGTCACATCACTTCTCATGCTTGTTCTCTCCTGTACCCTGTAGCTCATTGAATGCCATCTGACGAGTGAGTGTCATCTTCTGACACTATCTGTTGTTCCAGTTTGGATTGTCTCATCATAGAATTTTTGTGGTAAAAGACATTCAAAAGGAGTTTACCAGTGCCTCCTTCTGTGCTGTACTAACAAGTGTTAGCTATGGTGCCACTGCTATTGTCTCTGAGAGATCCTCTTCCAGTGTCTCATGCACATGCGTGCACATGCATGCATGCACGCACGCACGCACACTACTATTTCTTTCGAGTAGCTGTGTGCAAATCTAGTCTAGTTTTTCAGCAAAAACCCACTAGCAGTACTGCTTCCATCAGCATAGCCTCTTGCCTCATAGGAGTATGCCATTCCATCATCACAAAAAGGTACTGCTGTTGGGCGGAAAGTTTTCCATACTCTTCAGTATTTCATGGATGAACACCAAGACACTGACCGGCTATATAACATCAAACTGTGGTCAAAATGACAAAAGTATTAATGAGGAAGAATACACAGACTTTGAAAGGCTGCTGCACTTTGCTTTTGCCTGAGCCAACTGGGGAGGCCAAGACTCTGCCCCCTTTCTTCTCTACTCATTTATTTTACTTTTTTTACTCAGTTTGCTGCAACTGAAGTAAGTTGGGGGGAAGGGGGAAGAGGAGAGAGAAACAGAGAGATTTGAATAGTAGCTAAAAAGGTGGAGTGATTGAGATTAATTTGAACTGACCATGCCGAATTGGGGCAGTTGGAGGGTATGGTTTTCTGGGGTATAGGTGTTGGGCCCGAGGCCCTCTGGGTAGACCCAGTGTTACACACTCACACATTTCAGTTCAGCCTGCTTTCACACTAACCAACATCTAGGTCAGGCTGCCCTGTATGCTGCAGTCCTGTGAGAATAGCCAAGGAATGTTAATGATGGATGCTTCACTCCCCACGCTGTCCAGTATGGTGCGGGGAGAGCAAAACCTGATTAGAGACCATCTGCTGCCATTTCGGGCAGGTAGTGAGATTTGGCCATGAGCCTATCATGCACTTGGCCCATGGGTGCCTCAGTCATTGGCGTCCGAAGTGGGATAGACCCCCTCCTACCTGTTTCGGCATGGTGGGTTGATGGATTGGCAGCCTGTTTTGCCACTCAGGTACGAAAAGCCTATATAATCTGTTGGAACAAAGAAAATGCTGCTCTGTTGCCTGCTTTGCCTTTCCGATGGAGTCAGAGTGTATGTATGCTTGTGTGCCTTTCGTTTTTCTTTTTGCTTCTTCACTTAATAAACTGCATCCTCAAAGACCAGAACTGGCTTGGTTCTTGCCTCCCAGCATCTCGCACTTCAAACGTTGCATGGCCACCCAATCCAGGGAGGGTCGTGCGTGCTACAATAGGTAACAAGGGCATAACAAAGTTACATTTCAAAAATAATGTGAGAAGTAAGGATATCATGTAGAGAGGTGAGAACACTGAGTAGTATTTTCTAGTTCTAGAATATACCTTTTAAAAAGCACTTTAAACACTTTTAGACTGGCGTGTAACAAGTGGGAACATCATTTAGAAAGGTGGAGACATTGAGTGACATGTTATTTTTAGTTTTAGTTACTTTACAATTCACTTTCAAAAAGAGCAGTTTTATACATTTTAGAGACATTTTGAATTGAATTTTTTCCCCAAAATGTAATGGGGAACACAACCAGTTACAGTTTAAACACTGTAACAAGTAATGACAAAAAATTAATCTTCCCAACACTTCAGTGAGTATTAGGGAATGAATTACAATATTTCTTTAAAGTAACTTACAGAGCTGTGCAATGAAATCTACTTCAGCAACCCAGCAGCCCTTTCTGCCAGATCTTGGTATAAGGCGAATTTGACTCTGTGTACCAAAAGAAAAGAGAAAAACAATGCACATAAAAACAAGCATATTAGAGGATGCATGCTGTTAAATTCATATCAAATTTTAACCGAGTGGAAAGTTTTGCTTGCTTTTTCTAGATTAATGGAAAATAAGATTTGTACTGGGAAACCTGACAGATTCTTTTGTCCTACAAACAATGATGTAATGCAGAAAGAAACATGGAGATCCTGATAGCAGATGACAAGATTATTTTGTTTGCTTTCTCTGAGCCTGGATGAAAGTTCTAATTAATAAATGCTGTAACCAGACTGAAGGAAGACAGAAGGGTGGAAGAGCAGAGTCAAGGAAGCTTTTTCCCCCTTAATAACCTTGGTTATTTATGTCTTCAAAGAATTCTGTATTGTCTACACTCTTGTTGTTTACTTGGCATCTGCTTATAGACCACTTGCTTACCAATGTTATAGGGATATAAGAACCTTCCTAGATCTAACCAAGTAAAGCGTTCATCTAGTCCAGCTTCCTGTTTCCAGCTGTGAACAGCTTCTGATACACCCTCAAGGAAGACCTGAAAGAAACATCCCACCCTTGCTTACTGCATATGCACACAGACACAAATGCACATGCACATATCCCTCACCTAGAGGTACACTGATTTTTTTAAAAAAAATTATTAAATAGCTTCCAAGTACATTAAAAAGTTTACGTATAAACAAAAAGAGTCTAAACAAGAAAGTGAGGAAGACATTACTAATTACTCACTAAACAAGTTATCCAGTATATGATTATTGCTGCAAGACTGGTATATGCCTAGAGATGGAAAGACTCAATAACACCTACACAAGAAGAGTGGGTTATGAAATTCTCAAACATAGCTGAAATGGACAAATTGGCATCTTTGATGAGAGAAAAACCTTTAATAGAATTTAGGTGTCAGTGGGATGAGGATATTATCCACTTGAAGGGAATCTGGGGAAGATTTGTAACTTTAGGTTTCAAGTAATAAGAAAAATAGGAAGATTCATATTAGAATAATTTACTTTGTTAGTATCCTTTTATATGATAGTCCATACCTCTGTGTGTGTGTGTGTGTGTGTGTGTGTGTGTGTGTGTGTGTATCAAACTCAGGTAGCATAAATTTTTGGCATAAATTCTTTATATAAATAACAATCGTAACAACTAGTAAATTGTCCTCTTTTTAAATTGTGAGCTATACTTAGATACTGAATTTGATCTGTTTTGTGACAGGTTGGGAACAAAAGGGGATATTTTCAGAAGTACAGTGGCCCCTCGAACTTTGCAAGGTTTTGGAGTGCAGAACCCTCACAAAAGTAAAAAAGCTGCAAATAACCACCCCCCACCCAAGTGAGCACTTCCTCTCCCAGTCCCTTCCAGAATCCCCCCCATTCACTTGTGTTTTGCCTTCCAGGCACTTGGGCAATAGAAAGCTAACAGCAAGTGAATGAGAGGGGCCAGCAGCCGCACTTATGTGCACTTCTCCCCTGTTCACTTGCATTTCTCCCAGATGTGCTGACTTCCAGATGCGCAGGCAATAAACAAATGAATGGAGGGGGCAGCAGCCACACATGCACTTCCTCCACATTCACTTGTACTTTTCCCTAGTATGCTGCCTTCCAGGCATCTGGGTGATAGGCAAGTGACTGGGAGGGGGCAGCAGCAAGACCGGAGAAGGCACATGCATGGGGCCGCCCCCTGCCATTTGCTTGCCTTTCACCCAGATCTGTGGAAGGAAAACACATGCACCCAGCAAAAGGTAGGGGAATGGGAGTGGAGAAGACAGGGGAGGCAGGCAGGTGGCTTGTGAATAATCAAGTTCAGCAAGGTCAAACCTGTAAATGTGGAGGGAGGATTGTACACTGTCATAGCTCAGAACTGCTGATAAACCTGTCCTCAATTATTTTATCCTCACTAAGAGAATTATAAAGACGTGCATGGGTATAATATATTAAATAAGCAAAGTATCTGGGTAATCCTGGATTCTTGTACTATGAGAGAAGAGGGGAAAAACTTCCTTTCTGTACAGCATACATTTTTTCCTAAACTTCTGTCACATTCTCCTACACTTTTTCCTCTGAAAAACGAAGTTCAGTTCCAAAATCCAGTAAGATAATGCCTGTATAGGAGGGAAGGATAAAGTGCAGTCCCTGCCCTGTTCTTCCAGATTCCCTTGGGTTCCCCTTTCTTTAACAAAATAAGGATGTATGGGTGAACTGCCTCTTCTGGTAGCTTTCAGGAGCAGCACTTCTGTTTTCAGAGGTTTCCCTGCACTGTTTCAAATCAAAACATACCCATTCTTCAAAACCAGTAGTTGGCAGTTCTGTTTTTTATTTATTTTTCTTCTCTCCCTCATTACTGGCTGGCTGTATGGCTCCCAGAGAAGATTGGCAGAAGATTGGCCCCTGGATTCCCAGAATTTTTCTGCCCATGTTTTCTACATCAGCAGAAATGTCACAAATTAATGAATGAGCCATCTGTGACATTTTTATGCTCCTAATAAAGATATTGCTTTAGTAAGGACCTCAGTATTTTTAAATACCCTTTTATTCAAGGCAAGCTTTTGGCATCCTTGCTGGATTATGGTTGAAAGGGGCTCTTGTGGTTTTGTTGGCACATTTTAATTCTGTTTTAGCTTGTTTTTCTGTTTTAATTGTATGTTTTTTATTGAAATATAATTGTTCTTTGCTTCCTTGAGTACATTTTTTTACAGAAAGGCAGGATATAAATTTAATAAAAAGACTAACATACTTACTTCTTGTGTAAAAAGTTCTGAAAGCTTTATTTGCCTTCAAAGGAAGGTGTTCCTGTTCTATAAACATTTCAGTTCCCCCTTTCTACTCCTCTTTCAACTTTAGAATATCCATTTTGACATAGGGTACAAGAAATATACTGAGACTTCTGGATGTTTCTCTGTGTCTCTCATGTATATATATATATATTTGAGCATCACGACAGCTAACATGATGGAATGATTTGTGAGTTGGACTACAACCCTAGAGACTGGGGTTCAGTTCCCCGCTCAGCTATAGAAACCCTCCAGTTGATGCTGGATGCATCACACACACACTCAGCCCTAGAAAATCCTGTGATAGATTTGCCTTAAGGTCACCATACATCCGAAATGACTTGAAGGCACACAACAATAACATGGGCATTATGATACTGGTCATTTTATGTTCAGACCATTTTCTAATAATGAATTCACTGAATTCTCTTTTTTTCTATTAGTGGATGCTTTTGTCCACAATTTGCAGGTCTCCAGACTTTTTGAACCAGAAGTACAATAATTTAGTGTATGGGAAAGTGTTATCACACACTGCATAGTTACCCGAAGTAAGAATATTCTGATTCAGAGGAAAATCATCATCACAGAGAGCACAATATGTCTTGAAATCAAGTTTTAAAGGTCTGTTTTATTTTCAGGCACGAACTGAGCTGTTGGAATGTGTGCAGCTTAGTTTCCTCTGTGATATAATAGTTTAAAAGAGACGAGTACATTTTACCATAGCGTCTAGCAATGTGAGTTTATTCAGGCTGTTTGGCATACAGTTCTGCAGACTAGCTGAAGCTGTGAATCATCCATTGTTGGCTGAGTCCACTCTAGTAGCTAGTTGGTAAGAGGTTTATGAAATGTTCGTGGAAGCTTAATTCTGCATTTTCTTGAAGAAGGGATAAGTGTATTAATCTGGAAGATGTCACCTATTTTCTAAGCAAACAATTTACTTTCTCCTCAGAGTGGGCCTATTGGAGAAAGAGAGATAGCTATTAAACAGACAAATTGGAATCCTTTACGACTAACCTTATTGGTTAAGAAATAGGAGAAGAAATCCTCCACACTGTTTTTTACCTACATTTAAGCAACAAAGTATTTACTTTGTTATTATAATCTCTTTACTACCAGGGATAGAGAGGGGCACTTTTGGGTTTTTCTGTCTCAAGTATTAGTATAACTTGACTGGTTTTAAGTACTTGGACAAGCCTTAGTCTTTGGCTATGTGAACTGGAAGAAATGACTGTGAATCAGATTGTCGGCTGTCCAGAAACAGAATCAGAAGCAATTATTTTTCACTTATTCTAAGCAGTTTGTTTAGCCACTTACAGAAATTATAATAGTTGTTCCCATGTACAATCTAGCTTACTTTTACTTCCTTCCAAGACTTTGTGCCTGAAGATGACTGCTCTTTTGTGGGGAAACATTAGTATGTGAATCAAACTGTTGTTAGTACTCCACAGACTGAATGTGTCAGAGAAGAAATGAAAGAGTGAAATTTTTGTGTAGTCTGCTTTTCCTGCTGGAAGCCCTATAGTAGCCAAAGCTCCTAGAACTAATTTGATATTTATTAAGGGCTCTTTAACAAAGAAAAAAAATATTCTCTTCTCTGAGTCTGTCTCGTTTAACTTGCTTAGATATGAGAGTATGCCAATTCCTCCCTCTGTTCACTGTGACTGGTTTTGTTTCCTTCCCCTTACAAGTGGTTATGAATGAAAAGGGCAGAATGGCTAAATCTGATTGTGACAAGCCCTTTCAACCCCTGGTTTTTGAAAAGCATTAAGAAGCTATCATTAATCAGGAAGGTCTTTTATAATAAAAGATACAAATGGAAACGTGGGCTGCAATCCTAAATACACTTAGTAGAAAGTAAGTTTTGTTGAAAACAGTCTGATTTGCTTCTTAATAAACATACATACTACGAGACTTGAATCTGTTAACAAAACAGTTGTCCTAGTAAAGCATGATTTCTTTCCAATGAGCAGATGGTATTCACTCTTTATAATACCACTTTATAATACTACTGGTGGTATCCTTCCAACTGTTTGCCTCATATGAAACCTGGGGTGGTAATTCCAGTTATGTAAAGCTGAATGTTTCCAGAAGGTGGGACTGCTATTATCATTGTCACCATGAGCTTATGAGGTGCTATGAAACCCAACACCTATGCTTTTAATTTCTACCTGAAGTCACACGGGGGAGTCACTTGGAGTATAAGTCTGAATATCACCACTATATTAACTCTATCTCCAGACTCAACTGATGCCAAGAGAATTTTGGAGGTCCTGAATCCTTATCTGGATGCAAAACAAAACACCTCTACTGACTTATCCTCATCATGTCACTTAATATAGTTATTGTAAGTAGTAAGAAATCTGTTTAGAGGTTGAGGTTTAGGTTGAGAGAGACCAGGAGTAGGATACTTGGTTGCATGCTGTGATAAATTTGTTGCACTTAGAGGTGGAAGTCACTCATATTTAGGGATATAATTCTTCACCAGTAATCTTCTTAAAGCAACAAGTAATTCCATCAGTTTAAGAAAGTCTTTGGAAATCATGCAGTTCTTGAAGCCTGTTCACAATTTGAAGTTTATTCTGTGCAAAATTTTCACATGATTGGTACAGAAAACCCCTTTTCTGTGCAGGAAGCAAGTAGAAACACCATTTTCTGAGTGAAAAAAGTGACTTCACATGCAGAAAAGGTGGTTTTCTGTGACTGGGACAACTTCATATATTCCTGAAGAAAACAGATAATCTGAATGCATTTCTGACATGTTTCAGGCCACACTAGGGAATAAAGGAATTCAGCTAAAGAATAAGATCTGAATTTGAATTAACAAGAAAGAAGAATGTATTTATTTCTCCTGATGTTGCCCCAGCCCAACAGGAACAGGATCTGCACCATTAATTGGAAGTTATGTTGAATCTGTGAAAGATTTCCAAACCATTGAAAAGTTTGCAAACAAGCTGCTCTTTGAGAGTACATGCTTACAGATGGCAGTTGCTATCATCCTGTATTAACATATTCAAAAATATAAGCTGACAGAGAATAATTACCAGTTATCCTTTGAAAAGCTTTAATTTACTTGTAAGGAAACACTGACATGTGGCATGATTAGGAAATGTAGGCCACAGAATTAAACTAATAGAATTTAATTAGAACATACAAGTGTTCTTACTGACTCAAGGTATTAATTTTAAGAACATTTTACTGTGAGTTTTTCTTACATCGAGTCTTCCACTCCTACAGAAATTCTAATCTAACCAGAATTCAAGGCAGATAATGATGACATCCAATGCAAGTTGCCTTCCATCAGCATCTTTGTGCAGCTTGACATATGGACAAGATCCTTGGAGAAGAGAGAGTCACCACAGGTATACTAGACCCTTGCCCTTACTGGCTAATTAAACAGGCAGGGGGAGCTGTGTGAGTGGGTAAGGGAAGGGATTAATACCGCTTTACAACAAGGCAGGGTCCCAAAATGCTTGAAGGAGCTTGTGGTAAGACTGTTCTGAAAAAAGCCTTCCCTGGATCCTATCATACTAAATAACTACAGTTATCTCGTATGTTTTTCAGTTTTTGGGCAAGTTATTAGAGTGTGTGGTATCTTCTCATCTCCAGGCAGATTATCTAGATCCATTTCAGTCTGGTTTCAGACCTGGTTTTGGGAGAGAGACAGTCACCTGAAAATGCAGGGAGATGGAGTGACAGTCACCTGAAAATGCAGATTTGCAGCTTGAGGGGACTCCTGGATTCAGCTCCAAGCCTGGAGGTCCAGGAGTACTTTTACAAGGTTAAAGTTAGTGTGCCAACTGTGCCCATTCCTGGAGAGTTCGAATCTGGCCACAGTGGTACATGTCTTGGTTACATCCCTTTTGGATTACTGTAATGCACCGTACATGGGGCTGCCTTTGAAAAATACCCAGAAATTACAGTTGGCCCAAAGAGTTGCAGCCAGGTTGTTAACTGGAGCTGGCAACAGGGTATATACATCTCTTATTGCAGCATCTCCACTGGCTACCAGTATATTTCCAGGCACAATTCAAAGTGCTGGTTTTAGGCCCAGTTTATTTGAAGGATCATTGTCTGCTTTTATGAGCCCATTAGAGCCTCAAGATCCTCTGGAGAGCCCTTCTTTCTGTCCCACCACCCTCTCAGGTATGTTTGGTGGGAACAAGGGAGGGGGCCCTCTCAGTAGCTGCTCCCAGACTTTGGAACTCCCTCCTTAGAGAGGCCAGGATGGCCACATCTTTCCTCTTCTTCTGATAGCAGGTTAAAACATTTTTGTGCTGGCAGGCTTTTATAAATTGGTAGGTTTTGGCTTTTCAGTGTGTGCAGTTCTTTTCTTAAGGATGGTATAGTTTTTAATGTATTTAATATTTTTTGGCATTTAATGTTTCTAACTCTATAAATTGTTTAATTGCTTTTAAATTGCCTTTTAAATGACATATGATTTTGTGTATAATTTTATGTATATTTTAACTTGTACAGTTTTAATGTTAGCTGCCTTGAATCCTATTGTTGGGAGAAAGGCAAGATATAAATAAAATCATCATCATGATCATCATCATCATCGCCATCACAGTCATACCTTTGCATTGATGCAATAAAACGTCTGGGATGATTATGCAGGTTTGGCCAGAATGGTAAGCCCTACCTTGGAGACAAATGTGGTAATTCAGTAAGCTGGGTGGGCAACTTGTAGCCCTTTAGTTATAGACCGCAGGAGGTGTTGTTGAACTTAGATACTGGCCAGGGAGGAAAGGAAGTTAAACGCACAGGGTTCTTTTTCAGTGGTGTCTTCACATACTCTTTGGTTTGTCCTTATATGTATGTTCATAGTAATGTAGCTGTCTTGGTGCCAAAAAGAAATGGTCTTCAAATACCATTAAAACAGAAAAATCTTAGAATAAAATGTGTTGAATCCTGTTTTGTGCTTGATGACTAGAATTCTGTGTAACAAACTGCTTCATCACTTGCCTTTTGATCATTAATCCTGAATCATTGCCTCTCATGAACTCACAGAATTATTCAATGGTGAAAGTTACTTGTTTCGTAACCTATTATGTGAACTCAATTGACTTTAGATCTCAGTTTTCAGATTTTGAAATGTTCTTAAACATGGCCACTTGGACACGTAGTATAGATGTAGAAACAACTTTCTGCAAACCTTTGCCATGAGATGTGAAGAGTACATGTGGACTGTGTTTCCTTTTTCTCCATGTCGTAACCCTTTCCTACTGAATGCAGATCTTTAAAAGAATTTTAATGGACTTTCTTCATGAGCGTACTGCTCGTCTTTTGTCATCTGGCAGAAGCTGACCTAGACATTTACTGTTTGCCTCTTTACATCTTTCTATCCTGTGACTTCCGTTGCTGTTTTGTAACTGACAGACTATTGTATGTGTGTTGTCTTCTGTGTCTGAAGTGCACTCTCAGATTGTAGAATGCACACACACCACACCTGCTTAGCTTGCTAGACTGATTCTTACCTCAAACCACAAATTTCACTCTTAAAGATCTGGTGGCGTCAACAATAGGCAACAGCTAAATAAGATGAAATAAGATAATCATTAAATTGGGGCCAGTGTGGTATATTGGTTTGAGCATTGGCCCAAGACTCTGGGGAACAGACTTTGAATCCCCACTTGGCCATAGACATCCACTGATTGAACTTGAGCAAGTCACACTCCCTCAGCCTCAGAGGAAGGCAAAGGCAAATCTGCTCTGAACAAATCTCGCCAAGAAATGCCTTGGGGTTGCCGTAAGTTGGAAATGACTTGAAGGCGCACAGCAGGAATGATCGTTAAATTATAAATAATTATAATTTAATACATCCACTACCCTTTTTCAAATGCTTCTAGTATCCAGAGGTTTTAGTATGAGTTTCAGCAGATTGTTGCCAGCATTGTTGGTAATATGCACTGCAAAACTTCCTGTTTAGCCAGTGTATGTACTTCTTTGTCATTTAGGAAAAAGATATCCGATACATCTTTGCTCAGTTACCCCAGTCCCCATGCCCACATTCATTTCTGAGGCACTGGTGCATACCCCCATGGTCAGTCAATACCTGAAGGGTGGGGTGCCCCATGGCTCCTCTGATTGGCCACAAGCTTGCACTCAGGCACCCCAAGCTGAAATTGCTGGGACTGAAAAGAGAGACTGGTGGAAGCACAGTGGCAGAACAGAATTTTGGGCTAGCCTTGCAATCATAAATCCATTCATCCGGGATATGGCCCATTAAACTGCATTGGGGTTTTTTTGTTTTTTTGAAGTGGATATATCTTGGATTGTACTGTAATGGGAAAAATCTATACATGTTCACTCACAGGTAAATAGGCCTTACCACTAGAGTTCAGTGGACCTTACTTCTAACTAACAATCTATAATCTTCTTTTAATATTGTATTAATGTGAGCATGAACACAACCTTACACTGTTCATAATTTATATCTGCAGTTTTCATAATGCTTTCAGAAATGCATGTTAAGCAAACACAGTTATGTATTAGTCTTTATTCTCTACCTTCCTCTTCCTTCCCCAACACTCTTTTCTCTTATGTTGCACATTTAATTAATTGATTGTGTGTGAGGACAATTTCATTTCATTTTATTTTTAAACTAGTTTTGTATAGTTCCTAATTCATTTTATTTTTTTAAGGTGTAAACAGTAAGGATAATAAATTTAATGGATTAATCAATAGTAATTGCCACCTGAAAAATATTTTAGCTCCTTTTAAACAGAGCAAGCAGTATTTTCTGAAATGGAGTATGTTTTCTGAATACCTTGTGTCAAACTCAGAACAAACAACACAGAGGCACCACTACTGTACAAAAGTGAAATCTGACATCTCGGTTTTAGGAAGAAAAGAATGCTCCTGTATGGGTTGATTGTTATCAACATCTTCAAGTGGGTTTATTAGCAATTTAATGGAATATTGGTTATTCACAGGCAATAATAGCTCCAGCTGAAATGCCCATTATGCTCTGTTTTTCCCATGCACTTTGGAATGAGCAGAATGTGACAGCTGAGCTTTCAGCAAGCTTCATGAATTTTAAATACTTTTCACTGCAGAAAAAAAATGGGACACATGGCATGTGGTCAATGGTGGACTTGGAGCTAGCAGTCACTCTGGGTATTATGGGATATTAGGTATCTCAAAGATAATGAATGCTTGGCTTATGCAGGTGCATTCTTGGCCTACCGTGCATGTCCAGGCAGAATAGACTGTCCTTCTCTCAGTCCAGCATCCAACAATTGGCCATTTTGTGAGGAGAAAACTATTTAGAATGTTGCTTTCTCAGCATATTTGTGCATGATTTACATTTTCCAGCACCATCTCTCTGGCCAACCAAATCTTTATTGGAATTTTGAAGCAAGTTAATTATCAGCAAACATTTTCTGCTTTATCTTCATGTCTTATGTTTAGTCTGTCATAAGCATCCTTCCTTCTTTCCTCATTTTACCCATCTTCATTATTAAAGCCTCAAGTTTCTATTTTTTGTTCAGTCTAAGAACATATATATAAGATGCATTGCCAAGAAAGAATACATCAAAAGAGGGTCAGATTTTAATATGGTTACATAATGCTGATGTATACATCTTTGGGAAAATTTAGAAATAATAGGTAAAGTACAATTTTAAATAATTTTAAATGCAACATGTGTCACCATAGTTCAGAAAACTGACAAAATGAACTGAATGCCAATTGAGTCTGCTGTTCAGATGTTAAGTGTTCTCATTCATGATTCTTCACCTTTAAATTTGACTTGAATTGAGCAGTCCCATTAAATAGGCAATTGGCACATCTTCAGATAAAGGATTGTAAAATAGGTTTCATAGTTAGGCCTACACACATATAAGTCAATAATACTTCCACAGGCGATAAGACAGGGTTCCACCACTTATCTGACAGGTTAGGGACCAAAGCACTGTCAGAAAATGGAATTGGTTAAAAAGCAGAACCCAGGTGTTGCACTGTAGGGAGCATGATGGACTTACAGAGGCTCACTTGGGACAGACCATGTATGGCTGCTTGCAAAATCTCTTGGCCAGCTTGATGCCTCCCCCTCCCTCCCAGTTCACTTTGCAAACAGCATGCACATGTGAGTGGTCCCAAGCACGCCTCTGTAGGCAAGAAGAACTGATGAAGGAGCGGAACCCCTATCAAAGTAATGAAACTTGTCCTTAATTTGGAAGCATTGAAAGAGCAAGTCATCAGATAATGGGCCATTGAGAGGTAGAGGCTTTCTGTACAGAGCACATTTGCCCAAGTGTTGTATTCAGCAAAATTAGATCTCATTTGATAGCTCTTTCACAAAGTACTTTTCAAATTTGAGGGAGATTAAAAATTAGTATAATGAGCTGTAAAGAAAATTGCTGAAAATAAAGAATGGTCATATATTTGTGAGTCATATTGGGACACAAAGAAAAGATGTGTGATAAAACTACACAGTATACCTGGATGCTATGTGTGTCTGCTATCTCAAGTTTGTATTTGGCAGCAAACGTTTGTAAATGAAACACAGAAAACGAGAATTTTTAAATGAGAACAGTCATGTTAACTTGGGTATAGTGTATGTTGCAAATGCATATATAGATTCCAAAATCATGAACTCCCAGAAGTTCTCTTGACATCCATTTTGTCAGAAGTATTAAGGAATGGGCAAATACATTGAAAATGATGAGATATTACATTGCAATATTTGCGTCATTCCTGCGCTGCTTCTCTTCCTTTTTCTTTAACAGCGCACACTTTACATTTCACATAGTTTCTTAAAGGCCAGTATGTAGCAGTAAGTTTTGAAAAAAGCAATTGTGATAAAAGGAGAAATTAAACTCCCAATGAATGATGTTTTAGCTCTCATGTTGGTGTAAATTACATATTGCTATCATGCTAACCATTTTAAAGAATACGTGCAAAACACAGCAGAACTATCATTTTTGAGATAATTTTTGAATCCCACATTTATTCCTTTCTTTCACATTTTAACTGTGAGCCCATTTGGGGAAATGTTGCAAGCTGTTTGCACTGGACAGCTAAGAAAACAAAGGAGCCATCTCTCTTATTTCTTTTCCCTCCCTCCTTCTGTTCATCAGTCTGTCATTTCAGCTCTCATTTTGAAAACATTTGTTTAGTTGCCAGAGCTGAGATAACTGAGTGCCAATAAATAACTTTTAAGAAAAGTCTTTTATTTAAAGCACATTGGCAGAAATATAGAAGATGAATATTTTACATATAGCAGCTGAGGTAACTGATGAATTTCATCTACGTAGAGACTAATGAGTTCCATTTTTAAAGTGCAGCAGCTGAAGAAACTAGGTTCTTATAAATTCCATCAAACACGTTTAATATTTCTTCCCTTCAAACAGAGTTCAGTTGGCTTAAGCCCAGGGTGTCTCAGCCACATTTATTATGGATTAGATACATTCCATCTCACAACAGGAATGTGCTTATTAGGAGGAAAAATCATTGCACAAAGCAGTAAAGGTTTAAACATTCAGCCACTTGATATATCAACGGGTAGCAGTTAATATAAAAGCCTTGCATTGATTGTATATTCTTAAACCAAACTTTGAGGTTATATGCAGCTTTCTTAAGAGAAGTGAAGAGTGTGTCCAAATATGAGAACAGTATAGGCCATTTCTCTGTTTTTTGTAAACAAGGTAAAAGTGCAGTGGAATATTTCAGACACTACTGTGGTGTGACTGGAGAGAAAGATGCAGCAATAGAAAGTATTTATTGATTGGATTTTCTGTTGTTCCTGACTTTTCCCACACTTAGTCAAACTTTGGGTAGACCCATTGAAATTAATGGAACAAACATAACAAGTTTGGTTTCTCAGTGTTTCTAAGTTTATCTAAGTGTTAATAAGTTTGGATCAAACTCATTATGTCTGTGTTCACTCAAATATAGGTGCAGGTGTCCTGTAATTTGCATGTCAAAAATGTGATACTACTTTAACCTGAGGAAACCTTTTATGTGAAATAAAGTGGGGGTGAAAGAAAAACAGTTCATGTTTCTCCTTGATGCTTACAATAAGCTTATAGGTCAGCAATAAAGAGATGGGGAAAGTTATTTTTGTATTGCAACTCCCAGTATGCCTGAATCAGCATGGCCCATAACCATGGTTGCTGAAGGATTCTGAGAGCTGTAGTCCAAAAACAGCTTTTCAAAACTTTGAGCAGATGGAAACAGCTCTGAGAATTCACTGATAACCAGCAAAGCTGTCTTATATTCTGCTGAATATTGTGTTGTCTTGAAAAAGCTTTTGACTGGTGGAAAAAAAAAAAAACTTCCCTCTTTTAGTCAGCCATTTCCTGACATTTAAAAAATTAATTCAAACAAGAGTAAATCAAGACTCTCAACCTATTACTTTCCTTTCTTTCACAGCAAAATCTTAGCATGCTTTGTATGAAAAAAGTGCCTTTTGAGAGAAAATGATTCAAAGAAAGCAAATAAAATTGCAAGCAATAGGATGTTTCCTCATACAGCATGCCCTCTTCTGGTGTGACCTCCTCATGCATGAATGTAAGGTCAAGCAAAGCATCACATCCCATTATAGTTAATAGATGCAATGGGTGTATGCTTGGCCTGCCGTGGCTGCACACATGTTGTGTCCATTGACTACAAGAGGAGACGACACTCACATTTTTTGTTTTACACAGTGGTTCCTGGAACAGAAACTCACATATATATGGCAAGTGGAAAGTATATCTGCCTTTTGTTTGTTTGCAGTTATTTTTAGAAGAGAATTCATGTAGCTACTGTAGCATATGCCTGCACATTTAGCCACTTGATACAATATATAACAGGGAGGAGGGAATGTCTGGAAAGGAGGAGTGCCAAACTTGGAATCCATGGTAAGGTTTCCTTAAATGTACCAGAACTGAGGTTGGATTTAGGGCATGGTGCTTGTAGATTTTAACCCAGAGCTTCAAATAATTATTATTGAACTCCAGCTCCCAGAATGCCCCAGTCAGTATGGCTACCGTTTCCATGTTCTGGTTAAACTTCCCAAGCTCTCGTGTCATTTTTCTATCCATTCCAGGGAAATGAGAACTTGGGGGAGGGTATCAGGAGAGCTAGATGAGGAGGATGTGATCTGGGGTAGTGAAAAAAGAGGCAATATTCGGTCACGGGTGAGGAATACACAATGAACAAAAGCAGAGGAAAACATGTCACTGCATCTGATCTCAAATTTCCTGTGTCTTGTCTGGTTTAGTTCACTGAGAGAGAGATGTTGACATCTTAGATGATAGTTTCATAGAGTTGTTGATAAGTATAAAACTGGAAAAATTATCCAGTCTGGTTATGCTTTCATTGGTTTTGTTTTAGGAATTCAGTGTCTTGTACCTTTTAAACACAATATATACAAATCTTTGCTAAAGTATTAACTTGAAAAGTCAGTCCAATACTAACTCTGTATTTTGGATTTGATATCTCATATGTGACCTAGATTCTGATTGCTATCACAGTTTCACCCAGGAACATCTTCCCTCTGTATGAGGAAAATAAACCTGCTCTCAAATTCAACCAGTTCACTTTGCATTATTGTTCCTTGACAGACAGAAGAGACATTCCCTCTTTATGCCAGCATAGAGCTTAACATTCCAAGAATCTTCTGTTTGTTTTCATTCTCCCTGTCTTATATTGTTGTGACCACTTCTTATGTCAATTTTAGCTCTCTGTACTTGATATAACCTAGAGCACCTAATAGAACCTTTGGGCTGTTTCTTATATTACTGTTGTCCGTTATTTCTTTTTCACTCAAATTATCAGCTCACTTTACAGATTTGTACAGTGCAGCTGCAGCAACATCTGTGTTCCAGAATGATCACTGAAATTCTTAGGGTTGTGGTGTCTAAAAACAATTAATCATTGGCATGCAGGGTACACATACCAGAGCAAATACCTAGAGCTAACTGAATTAAATATGTAATCTTTGTTAAAGAATAAGTGCTTTCAAATGGTGCAAAAATAGTAGCTGAACAGTTCCATGTTTATCAAGGAGTGAAAAAATTTCTGAGAGGTTACAGTGGAAGGCGCTCAAATTGCCATGTCAAATTGCCAAGACATTGCCATGTCTTCACTTAAATGGCATCTTTTATCAGTAAAAGGAAAGGTTAGCTGCATTTCAGCTCAGAATTGGTGTAATCATATCATAGCATGATAATGGAGAGCATGTAAAATGCTTTTAAGTAAATACCCAGAACACCTGACAAAGACAGAACTCTGGAAAATTTTCTGAAATTCAGATTCTGTTTTATAATATACACAAGTGATACACAGTTGAATTGTTAGAGTATACACGCTGCAGAATTATAGCAGTTTGATGCTGCATTAACTGTCACAACACCATATTTGGAATCCTGGAATGTGAAGTTTGGTGAGGTACTTAGAATTCTCTGCTAGAGAGCTCTAGTCAACTCTGCCATGAGCTACTGTTGCCCAGATACCTTGATGTAATCCTTAATCTCCCTCTTCTCAGTGTACCTCAGGAATTGTAGTTAGGCAGCTCTCCAGCACAGAGATCTAATTACTTCACCAAACTACAAATGCCAAGATACAATAAGATACAGACATAGAAGTTAAAGTGATACCAAACTTCTATCTTTGTGTAGTATGGATGCACCCTGTGAAATACATTGTGAGAATTTTCAAGATGGTAGTATTCCAAAAGTTAAGTAAGTCCATGTAAGTCCAAGCTGCACATTAAATCTGAAAATGTTCTGTTAAATGACATGATTTTTAAAACACTACTGTCCTCCCTCTGCATTCACAGGTTTGACCTTCATGAATTTAATCATTTGCAAGGCACTTGTGTGCCCCCCATTCTCCCCTCCCATTCCCTTGCATTTCGCCTGGGTGCGTGTGCCTTCCTCCTCCATACCTAGGCAAAAGGCAAGCAAATGGGAGAGGGAGCCCCAGGCACAGAGAAGGAAAGTGCATGCATGCCTTTCACCCCCCATTCTTCCCCTCCCAGTCACTTGCCTTTTGCTTGGACGCACATGCCTTCTTTGTCTGTACCCTGGCAAAAGGCAAGGGAATGGGAGAGGGAGCACCAGAAGGGAATGGGAGTGGGAGTGCAGAGAGAGAAGGCACACAAATGCATTCCGTCACTTGTTCATGGGCAAAAGGGAGGAGTTCATGTTTTTTCAAACTTCTGCACCCCAAACCCTTGCAAAAGTGGAGGGGCCAGTGTATTTATTCTTTTGGATTTGTTTTTCATTTGGACCTATTATCTGTGGAATAAATTTTGGCAGGAGCTGGCATTCTAATTAAGGCCAGTGACAAAGCATATTTTTCACCAGTTGTGATAAGGTTTTAAAAGATAGTTTCTAAACTTTATTTAAAAACTGGGTTGTCTTTAAACAATTATCTCAGCATCTTTTTCTGGTTCAGTTCATAGATGTTCCAATGGAGTAGGCATCAAACCCAATAGTACACATTAAAAATATATACTTATGATTGCAGCTTTAAATAGAATTTTAAAGTGTGTCTTTTTTCCAACAGGTTGAAGCAATGAAGAGAGCACTTGAAAGCCTTAGATTGAATATTGTAGAGATGACAGATGAACAGGCAACCTTAGATGGAGGAGATGTTTTATTTACAGGTATAGTAAACAAAACAAAACAAGCCTTTTGCTACATAGTGTTTCAACTGCACATACAGCTTGATGGTACTCTATCAGTTTTTCACTGTCCTGATGTAATTTTTATTAATTCATATGTTTACCAAATGAGGCTTTTGAGTATAGAAGAAAACTCCCTACTGCAGAAATTCCCCAATACCATAAAAACAAGTGATGTAGAAGAAATACACAAAGTGCAAATAATACTTACCCCAGGTATTATCTTACATCTTCATCCTCTGTCCTAATAAAAGTTTATTGTAAAGTGTAATATCTACTCAGGAAACAAATCATTCCGTTGGCAAACATCTAACTGTTATGTATCATATTTTTAAAGTCAGTGACAGCCATATATGCGAAGTTAAATTTTCAGAAATTATGCCACTGTGATCAAGAATCCTATGATCTAAGAACACAATTCAATATAGACTAGAGGTGGGAATCGTGTGGCATTTCACATGTTGTTGAACTGGGACTTCCATCAGCTTTAGTCAGCATAGCAAATATGCTGGGAGTCAGGCAACATCTGGATCTAATTTTACATTCACTTAATTTTACATTAACTTAATTTTAAATTAACTAATTTTACATTAACTTTACATTAACTTAACATCTCATTCATATCCTCGATGCAGACAGTGTTGTGAGTAGTGTAGGGGCAACTGGAGAAGAGGCAGAAACATACTGTTCTGGATAATACTGTATAAAACAAATAATGCGTAAAGGAATACTAAAGCTCCAGCACAACCAACTAAGTATTTTACGCAATACTTAGGTTTTGTGTGAATTGGCTTCATGTAGCAGGTTAAAAGTGCTGATCTGCTTGAGTTGCCCAGATGACATTGGTGCTTCCTGCAACAACAGCTGTAGCTTGTCTGACTTGTGCCTTCCTGTATGTTAACTTGGGGAGAACAGTCTTCTTGACTTAATATATAGTTGTTTAGAATAATAATGCTGTCAGGTGTCATCATTGTTGAACAACTAACAAGGTCTATAGCCCAAGAAGGGACTCCTTCCCAGTCACTGGATGATCTTCTTGCTTCTGCAGCCTGTCCATCTGCTCTGCCCTCACCTGCGCTGTGGGCAAACACAGGAACAATAAGAGGCAAGAGCATCTACATGTTCTGCTCATTACCCATTTCTCCTACCTATCCCCTGGTTTTGGTAGGTGATGCTGAGCAATGGTGACTACTCTGATATCACCAATGGTGGTAGCTGGTGAAGGAGGTGGTTGGTGTGTACGAAGCCCAATTAAGCCATTCACACATCAACTCTGCAATGTCAAGGATGTCAAGGGACTCTTAAGTCTTTACTAGCCCCCCTGTAAGTACAATTTAGCTGCTTGGGCTGAAGTGTTTAAACCCTTTTGTAAATATATATTTTATATATTGTTTTCCAGAATGACATGTTTCAGCTTCTTCTGTAGTTACTCCCAATTAGAGGTGATGAACCTGCTCTGAATTTTAAGCTTTAAAGGAACTATCCAAGGTGCTCATCCTACACACACACCCCAACACACCAAAATAGATTCAGCATTTGAGGCAGATCTGTTAAGGCTCAGATAAAAAAAAACAGAGTGGACATCATCCCACTGATAACAAAGCTACCAGCTACCATTGGCCTCAAAGGAAGAGGCACACTGAATGGGCATCAGCAGCAGTGATGGAGGTCCAGTGGCGGAGAGGCAAGCAGAATCACCAGAGAGACAGTTAGGAAAAGGAAATGGGGCCACTCAGGGAGGGGACATCATTGAAAGCATCAGGCCCAAGTGCCCCCCCAAATACCCAACTAGAACTAGGACTTACTGTATGATCCAAGGACATGAGAACAAGCAACAACAACAATGATAATAATAACAACAACAATACTTTTTCAGTGATAATACTTTTTAGTAGATTAAATTTTGCTTATAAGTATACATAAGGTGTCTAGTCTTTTAGAATATTTTTGTTCTTTCTTTCTTTCTTTCTTTCTTTCTTTCTTTCTTTCTTAGAATGTACAAAATTCTGATAATTTAAAACCAGCAACAGGATTCATTTCTTTTTCTTAGGCAAGTGGAAGAACAGTCAGTTACTGTCTGAAATATCTAGACTATTCTGTTATTACTACAGAATTTTAAAAGAAAACAGCTGATTTTGGTACATTTGTAGGTTAATGTAAAATTCTCAAGCTGCAGTTAAACTTGATGTTGCAATACTCTGTAAGGAAGATAAATCAGTGTCTTTCTGAGGAAATTTCTCTGCTTCAATTATTCAGAATATATTAGCGCCAGCCAAGTTGAAAGAAAAAAAAGTTGTAGATAGTTTTCCGGCAAATGGACTTGATTCTGTATCTATTAATCATTTCTCTTCCCAGGTAGGGAATTTTTCGTGGGCCTTTCAAAGAGGACCAATCGTCGTGGTGCAGAAATTTTGGCAGATACATTTAAGGTTAGAAGACTTGAAAACTGATCTTCTGATGAGGGATATTGTAGTTTGACATGTTGGATGTATTCTGTACAATGTCTGCAAGGAGGAAACCAGGAAAGAAAATTAAGTGTGGTAAAATCAATGCTCAGGCAACTGTAACTAAGGAAGATATTATTGCTCCTCTGTAATATAGGGCAATATCTAATGGTATCATTCCATGAGCACATAGTTCTGATCTCTGTGTTAAATGGAAATATAACACTTTTCCTGGTTATGCAACTAGTTGTGCTACTGGTATCTCAGTGACTGGCAAATCCAGGAATAACCTGTGGCCTGAACAAGCCAAGACCAAGCTCAGTTGTGTTACCTACAGAAAGATATCCATATATGTGATCGAACAGGGATAAGAATAGCTAAAATGAGCAGGCATGCATTGATGCAATAGGAACGTAGTGTCATCCATGAAAGTTATTAAGGTTTGGTTGCCAGCTCCTGCCATAAAGAATGGATAACTGCAGTAGATGAATTGCATTTCGGTGTCCAGCCAACAAACCCTCAAGTATTGACTTTCCTAAGAAATATAAAGTCCTCAGCTAATAATGGAATTTACAAAGGTGGAGTGCTGTTGCTGAAGTAGTCTTCAAATAGAATGTCCCTCAAAGTGACTGCTAATTGGTTAGGACTATTATAGGCCCTGTTCTACTGTGAGCATGTTTCTTTTATATGAGATCCTAGGATGATGGTGACAGCAGTAGTAGGCTGTCTGTAGTTGTCATATTGTGCAATATAGCACAGGCATTGATTGCTCTCATGCTTTCCAGATGGGATGCAGTGGCAGATGGGATGCCGAATTCTAAACTGCAGCCCCAGGTTCCAGTCTTCTATTTATTTAAGCCTGTGTTACCCTGCATGGCTTGTTGATGGTACCTCCAACAATATTCTGTGAATGAGTGAAAAGTTGTAGTAAGAAGATATTGTGACTACTTCATGTTTGTATTAACAGATTATCAAATACAATTCCAGTAAGCCAATCTATGTCATAGTAGTAGAGCAAATGAAGTGTTGGACTTAAACCAGTGGAGTCAGGTTCAAGAAATGCATGATTGATTTCTTGTGATCCAGTAGTATCATCACCCTAGTCCATTTCATTCTGAGGAAAAAGAGGGAATAGAACCATATATGATGACCTGAGCTCTTAGATGAAACAGATACATGCATACTGAATAGATTGCGCTGCAAAGCTTAAAAGAATGCACAGGGAAGTAACTGTGCCCTAGATATTGGTACCAGAACCTCAGCCTTTGCCAACACAGCCAGTGATGAGGAATCATGAGAGCTGCTTTTGAAACTGTGGCTTTTAGGACTTCATGTATATATTTAACTTGTGTTGGTTTTAATATTTTATAAACTACCTTGCATCACAGAGATGGGGGGAAAGTCAGTACAGTGGGCCATCTCTATATGCAGACGTTCCATTCCAGAAACCCCCATGAACTGTGGAATCCACGAATGTTTGTGTCCCATTATATCAATGGCAGTGATATGCACACATGTGCTTCAGCTCGTCCACAAACATATTGCCACCATTTTAGGTACAGGGGTGTGATGGTTTGCCTGAGGTGAACATCATGCACATAGAAGTGGAGAGTAAGGAGGGCCCACTATATGTAATAGTCAAAGAGTTAGTCAACCATTATTCCCAAATGGTTGACGTATCAGTAGTTGTTCCTGACTAAATATTCTCATACTGCCGACTGAAAATATTTTGAAAACTTATAAAGCAGTTCTGCTACTGATGCAAATTAGATTTTTCCCTATCAGCTGCATTGATGGGAATCTAACTGGGAAGCAGTAAGTTATGCACGCTGAACTGTTTGCAGGAACAATTAAATATTAACAGAATAAATAAATAAGACATTTGGAAATCTAGCTTTACTTCCCGGAATCCCCTAGCCGTCATAGCCAGTACTAAGTTGTCCAAGTTCTGGAATAAATAATTATGTAACTTATCAAAAATAATCTTGCACATTCACTTCTTACATGAATTATGAGAGTGCAAGACTTATCACTTTTGCTATGACCTACTTCTGTGGAAATCATTTTGGATGTACATGTTTCTTAGGAAAACAGCTGTCTTGCTTTATTTTTTCCCAAATTCTTCGCCAACCAGTATTTTATTCCTCAGAAGCTCTTGAAGTCAAACTGTCGATTAACTTGAAGCGTACTTTGCATATTAATGAAGCAGTATTTAAATTTACAGTACTTGTCATCTGAAATATCATAATGCTGCTATATTATGTATAAGTATTGAAAGAAATATGCCATGGTTCCCAGTCAACTCCTGTTTATATCCTCAAAACACATGTACTTTATTCATGCATTGGGGGGAGGAGTAAAATTTATAATGATAACTAATGAAATTATAAATCTAATCTATTGCCTGCACAAATGCCTATATTCTATACAGGATTATGCTGTTTCCACAGTTCCTGTTTCTGACTCCTTGCATCTGAAGAGTTTTTGCAGCATGGCTGGGCCAAACCTCATTGCAATTGGTTCAAGTGAAGCTGCACAGAAAGCCCTCAAGGTAAAACATGCTGAAAATAGTCTGTGCCGGATAATAGCTGCTTTTATCTCCAGTATTTTCTTACAGTATCCATGCAAGAGGGAATCTTTATAGCACTGTGAAGTCAGTCCATCAATGCTCCAAGTATAAACAGTTCTCTGATCTCTTCAGCCTGGAACTAGGGGCCAAACTAGGCATGACAGTCACATGCACTTTTTAATCTGATATGCAAGTTTTAAAAGATGGAAATACCATCAGCTTTGGAAGGGATCTTATGACTGTGGGGCCACAGCAGATATGAAGGCACATTTAATTCTTTCTTACTTTGCTGCAGTCCTAAGGCAGACCCTCTTCTATTCTGACTACTGGATTTGGAGACAAATTAGCAAAATGTCAATGTGTCTGTTGGAAACTAAAGGAGCAGATTGATATGGGTAGTTCATCTGGTGAGTTCTTTCCGTGTGGCTTCTATTCCTTTCCATCCCCAGAAGAGTAATGGTCTGAGCCCAGTTCAGTAAGAATATGACATCCTAAAGAATAGGCCTATAGAAGACTGTTAATTATTGTATGTATCTTTGTTTTTATCCATTTATTTAGCAATAGTGTATTTACCCGTCATTGCCTGGGATTTTATTTTCCTCTTAAGAACTCACCCAACTGTCTTCTCCAGTACCTGTAACTTTTCCCCATGTTTCCCAATGCAATCTGTATTCAGTTATTTATATACACAGTTTGGGTTCCTGAGGGAATACACTGTTCTCCTCCTTGCTGCTAGGCCTCATCTTCATAGTAACCTGCCTATTCCAGCACCTGTAACTTTTCCCCATAGTCCCCAATCCAATCTGTGTTGTCTGACTACGTTGATGTACTGGCTTATTTGTGCAGTGGCTTTAGGTTTTTCTGGAAGCATTTTTTGTTTTGAATTTCAGCTTTAAGATTCCTCATATATGGAATCTATACAATCTACTGTGTTAGGTGAGAAGACCTTGTAACTATGTTGTGTATAGAAGAGGACTTCTCGCCTCACACAGCCAATCATATGAGATCTTCGCCTGCCTGATGTGGACAAACAGACAAACTCACAGACGAACTTTGACTTTTATATAGTAGATGACTTGTGTTACTTACATTGGGTAGAGGGTGGATTAAGGTGCTGAAGCAGCGCTGTAATGTGTTTGGTTAACCACATTGAAGGTAGTTTGTTTCAGTATGTGAAATGGACTGAGAGAGAGAGAGAAAATAGGAAGAGAAGCATTCCCACCCCTCTGATTCTGAGGTGTTTATGGAGGGTTGTTGTTGTTGTGTGCCGTCAAGTCATTTCTGACTTACAGTGACCCTAAGGCTTTTTCTGGGGCCAAGAGCGTGTAATGCACTAAAGGTCATCCAGTGAGTTCCCATGGCCAAGAAGGGATCCAGGCTCTGCAAGGTTGTAGTCTAACACTCAAACCACTACACCTCACTGGCTGTCTTATGGAGGGTAGGGTTGATTATGTACAGAAGTTTATCTGACTTGTGGAAGACTTATAACCTAATCCCCTTTTAACTACATGGGGACTGAACGAGTTCATCTGCCCAAGCTTATCTTCATAATTCAATTTGCTGTTGTTTTTATAGATTCACATTATGTATATTAAAGTTAACACCCTACATTAAAGCATGTTTATTGTTACTATCTTGTCAAAAGTCTTTGTTATTGAGAAAGTTGGAAATGATGGATTGGGTCCAGTATTTTATGATACCAGTAGGAACAGGTCATCAGAGAGATTCTTCTCAGAATGCTGCAGATGGTAGAAAAGAGGTGGAGCTTATTTTCACTTACTTCTCCCTTCATCTCAGGCTCCAATTCTCCCTTCCCCACTTTTCTGGAGGGTCTTCCAGTCTCCTGGAGTAAATTTGATGAGGAGCAGGGGCAGGGATAGTGGACTGTAGCCAGCAGGGAAAGTCAGCATAAGTTGCCGCATATCCTTCCTGCATTGGAAATGCTGTGCTAGATCAAAAGCTTTCAGTGACTAGAAGGAACTCTGCTGTACATTGAAGGAAAATGTTGGATCCAACCTCTTATGTTTATCTTTTAGATTCAGGAAATATGTTAATTACAATTTTTCCCCAACCAATTACTACAGATTTGTCTGTGTTAATTGGGGAAAAATGGTATTTTAATTAAACGTCTTCAAATGTCACTGGTTTTGATAAATGGAAAGATTATTTCCATCAGTTAATGAATCTGTTATGTAAAAGATAGCTAATTGACTGAGATAATCCTGCAGTTGATTGACAGCTCTGGTGCATACATATTCTCAAATTCATTACTTGGCATTCCCTACGCTACTGTTCTCTGGGAGTAGATTTGGCTAGTGGTGGTGAGGCAGTATATTACAATAACTCTTTAAGTCTAGAGCAGGCAGAGCTTTTTAAACTTGATATGAACTTATTAAGCCTAGCCGTCCCCAAAAGAAAACAGATAAAAATGGTTTCCTGACTATACTTCTTTTTCTTGTTCCTTATCAGGACTGGCATATCAAGGTCATTTAAAAGTTAAGTTTCTTCAATGACAAAAATTTACCCTACTCTCCTGAAAGAAAAGTCACCTAGTGATATTTAAAATTCAAAAAACTATGTTCAGGCAGGAGAAACAAAAAGGAAGTTGGTGCAGATTGGGTTTGTATCAGGTATTAAAACGTGACAGAAAGCTGGAGAATTACAGGGGCAAGTGCAGAGGTGTTCAGGAAATATCAGGAATAAAAACAAATATAAGAAGCAAGATTCACATTGTAGAAAGAGAAATAGGAGCTTCTAGATTGACAGGTCCTAGCTCTACTAATCGAAGGTATTCTCCCTTTTCTTTCTTAGCTGTTTTTCTTTTCTTTTCTTTTCTCTTTTCTTTCTGGTAGGAAAAAGGGTCCAAAGAAGACCTAGAAAAGTAGAGAGGGATGCCAATTATGACAGCTGGGTTATTTTTGTTGGGTGCTTTCAAGTTGTTTCAATTTATGGTGACATAAAGTGAACCTATCACAGGATTTTCTGGAGCTGAGATGGTGTGACACACCCAAGGTTAACCAGTGGGTTTCCGTGGCCAAGTGGGGACTCAAACCCTAGTCTCCTGGCAGTGCTCAAACCACTACACACACTGACTGACTCCTTGACAGCTGGATGTTCTCTAGAATTCTTTGAATGAGGCACCACGATTGCACAATAAAAAATCTTATCTGGGAATACTCAGAATTTAGGACAAACTGCATAGAAGAACTTGGAAGAGACAAGTGGCCATACACTTTGCAACAGTTGGACCTCTGTGGACTATTGATAACCAAATCTGTTATCTGATTTTATTTGTTCTGAACTCTTGTGTTGTACTAAAAGTTTCCCTGTGTGACTGCATTGAGGGGATAACAGTAGTAGTGATCTGCCAAATATGCCCTCCTGCCCCAAATCACAGTATAATGTGTATGTTTGTGAATCACTGAATAGAATCTAAAAAAATTAAATGTATACTGTACAAGACATTTTAATTATTAAATAGAAAAGAAAGGAATAGTAAAGAAGGCTCCCTTCTTTTCTGCAGCTGCAGTCTATCAACATCTACCTTCTAACCAATTTCTGCTTCTTAACAGCTAGTTGAGCATTGATTATAAATACAACTAGCATGCATGTTTTGTTATATAAATGAAGAGTGAGTAGCTAAACTCCCATTGGTGTCAATACAGGTTCCCCCTGTAATGCAGATATCAGTCATTTTTGTCTACATTTGTAGTGTTATGGGTTCGTTAGGGGAAACATCTTTCCCAGAAAATGTTCTTGCAGGTTGGACTGACAGTTCTATCTTCTGTGGGTAGACTGCATCTGAATTGAAAGAAGGAGACAGCACAGAGGAACTCACTTTATCAACCAAATCAAACAGGTGGCACAGTTGTCATTCCATGTTTGTGGCTTTGACCTTCTTGAATTTGAGTATTTGTGGGGCACACAGTGCCTCCCCCTCTTCTTGTCCCATTCTCTTGCGTTTTGCCAGGGACAGAGAAACAGACAAGCACACCCAGGCAAAAGCAAGAGCGGGGGAAGGCACATGCACAGATTCACCCCTCTGGAACTCCCCATCTCATTCCTATGCATTTGGCTCCAGCGAGAGAACATGCACCGAGGAAAAAGGCAAGGGACTGTGGAGCAAGGCACACACACACATTCCTTCTCTCTCCAGAGCTTCCATTCTCATGCATTTTGCCCCAGCACAGAGAACTCGTGCTGAGGCAAAAGGCAAGGGAATGTGGGGGAGCCTTGAAGGGAATGGGAGGGAACCATGAAAGGGGGGATTATTCACCATTTTAACGCTTTTGCAAGGGTTCTGCACCCTGTGAAAGTGGAGGAGCCACTGTATTTATGAAGACCCTGTAACTCACTGTCTGATGATGTAAGCCTCTAACTCCCCTTCCTGTTTCTAAATACGGATTTTTTTAAAAAAAAATGTCAGGCAAATAGTCACTGTCAATTTCAGAACTATTCAGCAAACAAAAAGCAAGAGAAACAAGATTTACCTTCACCAACATAGGACCAGGCTAGTGTTTTCAAAACAAACAAACAAAAAATCAGGCAAATGTGCTCTGTCTTAGGCAGGGTATTGTTTTCTAGAAGGATCAGTAGCATGTTGATCTGAAAGAAGGGCAACTTTCTTCCTGCCAATAATTGTCTTTTCTTTTTCATGCTGCCCATTTACATTCTCAGATTCAATTGGCAGGGGATCTCTAGCAGGATCCTTCAGACAGGAAAACAGGAAATTTAATTTAGACTACTTACATGAGACATATGCACCAGTAAAAGGGTTTCTGTCCCTTTGCCATGCAGATTGAATGGCAGGGTTTATGGCAAAAACGGCTGCAGTAGGAACAGCACGATATGTTTGTATAACAAATTTGCCAAAGCCATCAATTTGTTTGCATTATACACTCATTGCTGAGGAGGGGAAGAGCAATCCAAACTGAAGGTGAGGGAAGTAGCAGACAGACTCACTGTCCAGAGCTTTCCCCACTTTTCCTGAATAATCTTTCTGGGGTGGGATTGGGATAAAATTACCCTCTTTTTGTTGTTACTGTTGTTTCTGTGTGAAGGGGTGATTAAAGATACCAAATCCAAGTTGGAATAGTTAACAGAACCTCTCCTATGGTCTCTTAGGACATTTCTGCCGTACGCCATTATAGTATCCTGTGGAATTACGAAGTTTGTAGTTTACTGAGGCCAAATTGCTCTCTGGCTGAGAATTCTAAATAACCCTCCCTAAACTGCAAACCGCAGGATTCCATAGGATGTTGAAAGTGGAATAATAGCACTATAACAGTATAGTGTAGAAATGGCCTCTGTGAAGCAAAAGAGCTTTGGATCCAGCAGAATCAAAACCATCTCTGATTTGACCCTTGAAGGTCTCATTTTGGAACCTATTACTATTTTCAGAAACATCACCAGTAATAGATCTGTGTGCCCGTGAAACTCTCGATGGTCATAACAGAGGCCTCTAGAATGAATATACTCTTCTCTAGAGTCTCTGTGCCAGCAAAAATATAACTCTTTTCTCCCCCTAACTCAATTCACCCAGCATATTGTATTGGGAGGCAGACTAAATACGGTAAGCTATTGCTCTCCTCCAGCACCTTTCTGAATTTATTGTCCACTGCCCTTTAGTAAGTTAGGGATAGTTAGGTAAACAAGAAGAAAATGGTATTCAGCTGCATGTGCAAGTTAGAGCAGAATTGATTCCATTCTTTTGGGGGTATATAGTTTTTTGAGAGCTTATAGTAGTAATCCCATGCATTTAAGACTTAACACGAACAAGCTTGCTTCTGTGTAAATATTGTTAGGAATCTACCGTTAAAGACCTAGATGTGCTGTCTGTGACAAACTCTTCTCAGGTGTCTGTTCAAATTATTCAGCCTTTCAAACTGCAAGTAACATTAACAGGGCTAGCATCTACATCTAGCGTCCCCAGGCAGTTGCTGGGCCCCAAATGTTTTAGCAGGGCCCATTTTGACACTAGCCTTGGGGCTTCTTTGGAAAGTAGCTGGGCCTAGAAGAACCTGCCATTTTAAATTTCATAAAATGCCTTTGAGGATCTAATGTAGCATTATAAAGGACCATTCTGTGAGATTTAATATGGTGACGGGAGGAGGGATTCTCAGTAAATCAGGGATGGGAATTGTGAGGCCCTCTGGATGTTGTTGGACTATAACTCCAAAAATTCTTTGCCATTGGCTATGCTGGCTAAAGCTTCCAGGAGTTCCACCCACCCTTGTCGCAATGAAGCTTTTATCACTTAATGTTCTTGGCAATGTTTTCCTTCCAAATGTGGGATGCAATTTATCCATCATGATTGTTACCTTTATTTGATGTTCGTATGTGTTTTTGGTAATAAAGTTTTATGGTGGAAGTACAGATTTTGGTTTAGATATGCCTGCTACAACAAAAGCAGAGAAATAACCCTTATTGTTGCTGTCAAAGCCCCTTTCTTTCCTTCCCTGTTTTCCCATACTGAGTAGAAAAGAGGTGGGGAGTCTGCAACTCTTTGGATCTTGTTGGACTGTAGTTCATTTCACCCCTGATCATGGCCATGCTGGCTGGAGCTGATTGAAGTTGTGATCCAGTGGCATCTGGAGTACTCATGTTTCTTATCCTAGGGAAGAGAGAAATATTGTTCCTTCGTTGTAGAATCAAAGAGTTTGAAGAGACCACAAAGGCCATCGAGTCCAACCCCCTACCATACAGAAATACACCATCAAAGCATTCCAAACAGGTGGCCATCCAGCCTCTGTTTGAAAACCCCCAAAGAAGGAGACTCCATCACACTCCAAGGCAGTGTATTCCACAACAAACTGCTCTTATTGTCAGGAAGTTATTCCTAATGTTTAGATGGAATCTCTTTTCCTGAAGGTTGAAGCCATTGTTCTGTGTCCTAGTCTCTGGAATAGCAGGAAACAGGCTTGCTCCATCCTCCATATGACATCTCTTCAAATATTTAAACATAGCTATCATGTCACCTCTTAACCTTCTCTATTCTAGGCTAAACATACCTTACTCCCTAATCCACTCTGCATAGGGCATGGTTTCAAGGCCTTCTGCCATTTTGGTGGCCCTCCATTGGACATGTTCCAACTTGTGAGTATCCTTCCTGAACTATGACTGTTCAGAACTGGACATAGTGTTCCAAGTGGGGTCTGACCAAAGCAGAATAGAGTGGTACTATTATTTTCCTTAATCTAGAGACTGTATTCCTATTGATGCAGCCTAGAATCGCATTGGCTTTTTTTAGCTGCTGCATCATACTGCTGATTCATGTTCACCTTATGGTCTACTAAGACTCCTAGATCCTTTTCACATGTACCGTGGTCAAGCCAGGTGTCACCCATCTTATATCTGTGCATTTCATTTTTTCTCCCAGGTGTAGTACTTTACACTTCTCCCTGTTGAAACTCATTTTGTTAGTTTTGGCCCAGCTATCTGATCTACAAAGATCATTTTGAATTCTGATCCTGTCCTCTGGTGTGTTAGCTTCCTCTCCTAATTTGGTGTTGTCTGCAAATTTGATAAGAATGTCCTCTGTTTTCTCATCTAAATCATTGTGAAAATGTTGGATAGCATTGGGCCCAGGACAGAATCCTGTGGCACCCCACTAGTCACTTCTCTCCAGAATGAAGAGAAGCCATTGATGAGCAGCTTTTGGGTTCAGTCAGTCAACCACTTACAAGTCCACCTAACAATAACATTGTCTACCCCACATTTTACTAGCTTGTTTGCAAGGATATCATGGGGGACCTTGTCAAAAACCCTACTGAAGTCAAGATACTTGGCATTCCCTTCATCTACCAAGCTGGTAACTCTTATCAGAAAAAGATATAAGACTAGTCTGCCATGACTGGTTTTTTGAGAAACCCATGTTGACTTTTTTTTAGTGATTAGGGCATTCCTTTCTAAATGTTTACAGACTATTTGTTTAATGATCTGTAATGGAAGGGTCATATTTACTGAGGACTCTTCACACAGCACAGTTTTAGCACTGCAATTCTGCTTTAACTGTCATAGCTTGGTCTGTGGAATCTTGGAGTTTGCAGTTTGATGAGGTACTACAGGAGGTCTTTGGCTAAGAATTCAAAGTACTAATCCCTAAACCTCAGATCCCAGGATTCCATAGACTGTTGCCATGGCTATTCAAGTAGAATTACACTGCTCTAGTTATACAGTGTGAAAGGACCTCAGGCCACCATTTCCCTGTAAAAGAAGGCTAAGGACTGTAGGTTTCATCTAGGTTATATATATGATTGGAATTCTGTCATATTCTTTAGCTTTCATGCCTCAGATCAGTTTGTTTATCACTTTGTGGGACCTATTGCAATATTGAATCTTTCTTCGCTTACTGACTGGCTCCACTGTGGCCCTTATTAGCTAAGTTAGCTACAGTGCTTTTCCTTTTGGGTTTTGCATGTATGTAAGGGAGTAGAACTAGTGATCTTTTCATCTGCTAAAGCTGTGTGCTGAGAAATGGGAGCAGTGACTTGGAATTCATTCATACTTGGAACATGCATAGTATTAGACATAAACAAGCTGCTAAATGCTGCTTTCCTAATGAACTGTGAATACTGTTGTGAACAGAGGCTGAAATATTAATTGGATGCTTCAGACTTGAAGAACTCTGACCTTGATTACCCATTAGAGAAGACAGTCTGAAAATATAATTCTAGGTTATTATTTGGAAAATGTATTTTAAGAATGCCCAGACTTGGTAGAAGCATGGGGTTACATCTGAAATCAGATCTCAGAAATTCCAAAGATGTTGCCATGTTGATTCTTGAAAGAGTTTTTTTTTAATGTACCAAAGAGAGGGCCTTTTGTGTGGTAGCACTCTCTTGTTGGAAGGGAGGTCATCTTGGAGTAACATTATGTTCTTTTCAGTACAAGATTCAAATGTTTCTATTTGGCCAGGCATTGGAATAGTTCCATTTCTGCTGATTGGATAGTTATTAGCCTGATGAGGTACTACACTTGTATTGGTAGTTTGGTGAGGTGCTAGAGCTCTCTGGGGTCAGCTGTTTGGCCTCAGTAAACTACAAACCCCAGAATCCCACAGGATGTTGAAAGTGGAATAATAGCACTATAACAGTGTGGTGTGCTAATGGCCTAAGACTCTGGAGACCAGGATTCAAATTCCCACTCAGCCATGGAAAACTACTGGGTGACCTTGAGCAAATCACACTTTTTCAGCCTCAGAGGAAGGCAAAGGCAAGCCCCCTCTGAACAAATCTTGCCAAGAGAACACTGTGATAGGGTCGTTTTAGCGTCGCCGTAAGTCAGAAATGAGTCAGGGCACACAACAACAAGGGCTGCAGGTGAAGATGACCAACGGATTGGAGTGGGGGTTGTGTGTTGATAGTGAGTGTTGCCAGTGGTTATAGCTAAGGATAACACCCCTTTCAAACCACCCACTTTTGCACACATAAATGTATACACAAATATATATATCTATAGCTTTTTCTTTGCCTCCAATCTCAGAGTGAGGCATACCCTGACAGAAAGAAATGCACACACACACTTAGTTGTCATAATCAATAGCCGCTTACAGCAAAATCAGAAAAATTTACAAAATACATTTCACTAATAATTTGCTAAGAGATATAAGTCATAAAAATATTTTAACACTCACACAAATATACCAGTGAGAACATTTCATATTACTAAATTTACATTAAAGAGTCAGCAGTTTTCTAAAACTCAGCCTAAGGCTTTTCTTCTATCCTTTTCTCAGTGGGTGGGGATGGAGGGGTTTAAATCTCTCCTTCTTCCGTGCTGTGAGCCCACTGCCCTTTCCTTAAGGTGCTGTGCAGCTACTTGGTGCTTTGTCCATCACAAGTCAGCCAGGAATGAAGGTTTGTAATTTTAATGAAGAGGATAGTGCACAGGGATGTCTCCCCTACAATTTAAATTATGCTTCTACAGCTGAGGAGCAGGTATGCTAGGTTAGCTCTCACCATAACTATCTAGCACAGTCTGAGTCACACCAGTCTGCCAGTTGGCAAAGGGATGAGCTTGTGGAAGGAGCCAGTGGTTTGGGAAATTGGTCATCTTGGGTAGGCCACAAGGCAAGTCTTCTAATGGCCCTATACAGGCTATGGATTACCCAGCTTTACTGTAAGCCAGTAATGCTGCTGAGCTCAAGAACCTGAATTCTGGGAGGTTTGGAGCCTGCTCGGTATAGCTCTGATTTCATGTCAAATAACAGATAGTTATCTCTGTATTATGCTTTAAAATGGCCCCTGTATTCTGTGTTTTGCTTCTAGAGTCACTCTTTAGCAGCCCTCAGAGTCCTGCTGAGGCAATACTTGAAATCATGCCTATTTCTGATGTAATCCAGTTAAAGTTTCATTAGCCCTGGGGACACAGGCTAGACAAAATCACCACCAGGCATTACTGAAAGAACAAAAACTCACTTTATTCCTATTATGTGTTCCTTCTCATCTCTTCCTTCACAAGTAAATCCCAAGATTCCGTGTGCTTACTTAACTGGCTGGACAAACGTAAATGTCCTGCTACCAGGCACTGTCTAATCCCCAAGGGCTCATATCAACTTTACCAGGCATCAAACCTCTGTGTTGCTTGCTGTAAGTAGAGAGGTGTCTGGTTTATTCAACTACTGAGTCCACTAGCTGAGAAGCACCTCACGTGCTTGAAGCCATCTCTCACTTTTAGGCATTTCAGCCTTTTCTCTTGGTTCCAAATACTTTATATGATAGTATTGCCATTAAACTTTTAGTATTGCAGATGTGCTAGAAAATAATGTTTAAAATGCCTATTTACTGAGATATTTTCTACCAGATATTTTCCTGCTCATTGTCTGATGCCCTTATAAAGAAATGAAATATCATGCTTTAGACATGAAATTTTTGATACACTGGAGGTTTATACTGCTCAACTGTTCCTCTCCGCAGTTGGTTGGCTCATATTGTATGATTACAGTTTATACCACTCAGTTTGAAATGGTGAGGAGAAAAACTGAGAGATGGTCTGAAACAATAGATGTGGTAAAATTTTAGCTATATAATTATTTCCCAAGTGTCAAAAGTCTATCTGACAATACACACAGATAGGACAAGCTTGAGAGCATGAAGATATCAGGAACTGAGAGGATTTCTGGGGAGAAATGTTATACAAGGACTTGGCCAAAATTATTTGGGAATGCTACTCGCTGTAAATTGTGGGAATGTGTAGAGATAGAAATTTTCTAGCCATTAGGGAAATACTAGTCCCCTCAATCAGTAGGCTCTCGCGCTCTCTCTCTCTCTCGCTCTCTCTCTCTCTCTCTCTCCCCATGCATGCATGTGGAAATTTGGGGAAAATCTGAAATTTTATGCAATACTTATTTTCATATCAAATCTGGACTTACTTTAGCACTTTGTCAACATAACATGTGGCATGTTTATGAAATTTAAAAATATAAAAGTCTTAGGTTTGATAAAGCAAAATTGTGAATATATCTGTTACCTATGCATTGCTGGGAAGTGTAAGAGATAGCAGTGGATTACTCAAGCAGAGTTAGTAAACTAGCCAAGCAGAAGCTGAACAACAATCAGTGCCACACCCATACCCTTACAGAATCTAGGAGAGAAAAGAAACAAGCTTAGTCTCCCTTGAAAAGGTTTATTACAAATTACTTGTTCATAGTGAAACACATGTCTAATGGAGGAGAAAGAAAGAATAAAAAATGATTTCTGGTTAGAGTGATACAGGAAGGGAGAGGATGTGGTAAAACCTAATAAACAGGAACTTACCACAAATATATGTTGTACCTAACTCCCAGAGAGCAACAGACAAACTAGCAGTTAGTGGGTATAGGCTTGCCAAGGTTGCTTATCCTAACAAGCACCTGTATCTTAATTTTTGCCATCTGAGAAGTAGAAAACATAAACCACAACTTTTGTAAGAAACCCATATTATGTGAACAGAAATAATATATATGATCCTCAAAACCTTAAAGGCTAGACTTGACTTCCAGCAGACCAGTGGATGGAAGCCCCTAGCAGCAGCTCTGCAGCCAAGATTGCCTTGATGA
Source organism: Ctenosaura bakeri (assembly GCA_948474755.1). NCBI lineage: Eukaryota > Metazoa > Chordata > Lepidosauria > Squamata > Iguanidae > Ctenosaura > Ctenosaura bakeri. Next base: position 4,025 of record CAOLHI010003239.1, on the reverse strand, counting down.
TAAAAGTGCTAGCCAAAGGTGTCTCTGGGAGGGGACAAGGGGAGATAAATTTAAAATTGATTTGTAAGCAAATTGTTTTGATGATTGAGTGAAATGAAGTTGATTTAGCTTCCATGATTGAAGGGAGTATGAGAAAGATGTCAAAAATAAAGGGTGCTGTCTCAGGACTGTGATTCTAAATTGCCATGTGAGAAGGTTGAATGAAACCAAATTGATTTACTCTGTATGATTGAAGGGGGTGTGAGGAAGATGTCAAAAATAAGGGTGCTGTCTCAGGACTGTCATTTTAAAATGTTATGTGAGAAGCAACCATGGAAAAGGTGGATAAAGTGGAAAAGAGGAGTTAAATCTAAATGAAAGATTTGATCTACATTAGGTTAAGAAATGGTTACAGACTGTAGATAACAATAAATGGATTGGGTCCATGAATTCTGTAATGGATTTTAGAATATAAAATGGTATTGAAATAGTTGGGTTTAGTGATGTCATAAAATATAATAGATACACAATTTTATTTAGTGAATGTTTTACGTAATTAAGTCACAGGTTTAGGATAATGATACTGGATAGGGTCTATAAAAATGGTATTAACATATTTGGATTTAGGGAGGTCACTAAATATATAATAGATCTATACTCTTGACTGGAGGAAAAAGTATGTAATTAAGTCAGTAAGCAGCATTTAGTTAAAATTAGAAGCATTAAGGTTATTTAGCAGTATTAATGTTATTCACTATGTAATGTCATTTATCATATAAGCCAATTTTAATAGAATGTAATGGAAAATAATATGGATGTATTATGCTTGATACTTTAGGCTTTGGCAGAAAAAGATTCATATATTTTTTTCTTTTTGAACTGAGAGAGGAGGAAGAAGAAAAATGTTCTTTTTAGAGAGATTTGAATCAATCAATAGACTAAATTCATCCAAAGGAAAGAGGGAAATTGGTTATTTTCATTCTTTCTTTTTCTTTCTTTTCTTCTTTAACTTTTAATTCATATGTTCTTATGTCTTCCTGGATGTTGTTCTTCTTTTATGTATTTATGGTGTTCTTAGTGGTTTTTGGGAAATTTTAATTAAAAAAAACTTAAGGGCTAGTCTAGTAGCATATTTGGATGTAAAGTTTAACTAAACATTGCAAATACTGAATTATTCAGTGGTAGATTATCGTTACAAGCAGTGCTGTGTGCTTCTCATGTGAAAATGATAGTACCCACTGTGGCAGAAATGTACATTGGATTTGAGTGTTATATATAGCCACAGTGTACACAAAAATTACCATTATCTTTTTAATTTTTTAATTAATATTTGACAGAAGCAATCTAATTTGCAATAAAAGTAATATGCAAATAGAAAGAAACAGAAGAAGGAGAGTGGAAAAACATCATACAACTAATATACAGTGTAGCTCTGACCTCCCCCCATTCTGACTATACTAAAAAGAAAAAGAGAAAAGAAAAAGAATTATTCTACCATTACAAATCCAACTAAATAATCCTACTAAAATTACTAATAAACATAGCCACAAGTTATTACATTGTTAGGTTTCTTATTGCGCAAAAAGTCTATAAATGGTTTCCAGTCTTTCAAAAAGACTTCAAGTAGCTTATCCTTTAGAACCCGTGCTCATTTCACCGTTTGAGTAAGTCAGCAATCTTACCAGTCCGTTCTTCTATCATTGACACTTTAGCCCATTTATCCGTTTTAGCAAGCATGTTATCATATATCATATTTCTGTTAGCCTTTATTTAAGAAATATTTTGTATTTACTATCCACTTCTTTATCCATAATACCCAACAAAAATATTTCTACTAACAGTAAAAAAAATTACCTATAACTTTTTTGGATTAACATATAAATCTTAAACCAGAAACCTTTATCCTCCTTAGAAGACCACCACATGTGAAAAGAAGAGACTTCCTTAGCTTGGCATCCCCAACATTGGTTTGAAACATTCAGGTACATTGCCAACAGCTTATTTGAGGATAGATACCATCCATATATCATCTTAGATAGTTTTTCTTTTAAAGTACTGCATAAAGTAAATTTTATATTTTGGATTACATTTTCCCCATGCATCCATATGAACATTAGGCCCAAAATTTTGGACATGCTTTATCATGTATTCTTTAACAGGCTCATTTTCTGTCTCTGGTTTCAAAAGCCACTGGTACACTTTTTAAACTCATTTTTATACTGATCTAGATAAAACTCATTTTCTCTTACCTCTCTGGCTGCATTTCTCTTGTCTTGATTACATGTGTTCTTAAGCGGCAAGTAAACAAACCAATTACGATCTTTGCCTTCCTTAAAAATCATCTTTCTTGATGATTAAACTTCCTGCTATCTTCTTGTTCAAAATACAAAGGATAGAACAACCATCTCCAATTTTTAACCCATTCTTTGCTATAGAATTACCTATAGAATTACCATTATCTAATTTTCACGACAGCATTTCCTACAGATCTTCATGCTACGCTTTTCCTGGCATTCTGTGTCAATAAAACTTAATTTTAAAAAGCATATTACTCATTCCATTTTTCCATTGGAAAAAATTGTATTTTTTCCCCAAATTTTTTGTGTGTAGGGGTCTTTTTCCTTAGATTTTCCCTTAGAAATCCCACTGCCCCACTGCCATGCAAGAGTTTAGGTTAATGTTCACCAAGATCCATGCTGTACCATCTTTGCTCAGATGCATACATAGCTACAGAACAGACTAATTGCATTGGTGTCTTAATTCACCTGGAGAGCAAAGAAGCTGTGTGGGTAAATAGCAGTCCAGAAGTCAGGAACCTGAGGTCAGTAGCCAGGAAAAGCAAACCAGGTAGGGGGGGCATGCAGAAGCATAGTCTTGGTATAGTCCCGATTTTCCAGAGGGCAGGGTAGGACCTCCAAGCTGGCTTGAGTGACTGTCATATGGGGTGAGTGATAAACATTACTTCCAGCATCCAAAGAGTTTTTGCTGCTTGACTTACGTAGGAAGGCTGACTGTTCAGCAGAAACAAGTGGCGCACCACCAACTGAGCTGCAGGTATGTTTAGCTTTGCCCCAAACACTCTTGTACTGTTGCAGAGGGAGGCATGACAATTGGCTCATGTGTTACATCAGACATTTTTGTTCACACATGCATGCACACATACATACAAAGAATATCTTTCTTCTTTTACTCCACCTTTTTCTCTCAATAACAGACTCTTAACTGACTGGTAACATCATCCTTAACAACTTATTTGTAATTCTGCTCATTCCGTTGCCTGAAGTCATAACATTCATTTATAATATCATGGTGGGTTGCTGTGGCAATGACTATAAATATTAATGGACTAAAATGTGGAACACAAGATAGGAAGTAAACAGAACAAGAAGCTGCTAATTTCTGTCTAAGCCTGACTGTGAGAAATGAGGAAAAAAAAAAATACAGGCTGGTGTCAAATAGCTTTTAAAGAGATGCATCATATGAAACGGCTCCAAACCGCCGCAAAAAAAACCTGTATAGCTAGCATTGCAATCCTATATACATTCCCTGAGAAGTCCTGCTGAATTCATCGAGAGTGCCTCTCTGACAAATGTGTTTAGGATTAAATCCTAATATATGAATTAAATTGAGCAAGTAGCTTCTTATCAGATGTTGCTGTACTGCACTTCAGCCCTAGTCAGCTTAGCTAATAAGGGTGGTAGGAGTTGCAGGCAAACAACATTAGGAGGCAAAAACTGTTGACGCTTAATTTAAATGTATGAATATTTACTTCTGTAGATATGTATAGGGTCAGTTACGCAAGATACATGTAGTGTCTGCTGTGGAATTGGTTGCATTCCCAGAGCCCAACAACAGTTATCCTTTAAAACAATTTGTTAACTTTCAGAGAAAAAATAGGCACAGTCATAACATGTGAACTATCTTTACTGAAATATAAAGTACTTGAATTGATATCTAGTGTTATGAAGGTTCACTCTCTTGTGATCAATTGTAATGACAGACAAGTATCATGTTGCTGTCAATGTAGTGACAGAAGTTTTTTTTAT